>JAODPA010134548.1:0-16498 GCA_025585075.1 Nepenthes mirabilis
GTAATAATTATTTTGTTTTTAAAATCAAATTGACTGCAATAGTTTTAGTTATATAAAAAAGGGTTTAAATGAATTCTAGTGAATGTTAGAGCAACAATGTCAGTACTTTAAATATAATTAACACATGGTAACAGATAATAATTATAAGCTTATTCAGCATAACTTTATAATAATTTATAAAAGTTACATTTTTAATATTGATGAGTTCGATAATCCTATGACTTGATCCAAGAATGAGCCCATCCATCAGAAAGAAAGACCGAAACTCAAAAGGCCTCATAATAAGCCTAATCATAGTCGGCATATAATGAGCTGGTGGAGATGAAGGCCGATCAAGCCACCAGGCAGCCCCTTGTAGCTAGACCAATAATTACAGCATAGAGAATCCTCCAATTCAATAAAGACAACTTGTCAACGCAAAAAGTACTGACACAGTAGACGTTAATCATTGGTAGCCATGGTCAATGCTCAGAAAAAACAGCCACCCCATTGCTTGTAGCAGAAAGGACGTTGCCGTTGCCAGGTCACTATAACTGCCAGTTGGCTCAACGAATCACCCACTGAAATTACCTAGCAAGTATTGGCAAGGAACACTCATGGTCAGATAATTGACACGTCAGCCACAACTATCATCGGGATAGGTTGGAGAATCCTGACAAGACACTGGTTGCGAGTCTTAGTGTCAACGCCATCTCTGCAAAGCATTATATATACTTTTCGCCATCATAGGAAAAAGAGAGATCCCAAATCGATATACAGGAGCACAAAAATAAGCAAGCTCTCTTTCAATTTCACAGCTCTTTCCCTCTCTCTCTTCGGCTTTCAAAGTTGTACCTCGTCGAGTGCATTCATAGAGCTTAATTGTGACGACTTGAGTTTCGGAATACAATAATTATGGTGTAATTAAATTAATAATGATCAAGAATTAGGTTTAGAATGTGGGGAATCAAGTTCGAAAGTAGGAAGAAGAAGGTGGGCCCAATAAAGTATCGATTTTCAAGAACTTGTTAACATGGGTGGTGAGATTTTAAAATTTCAAAATATGATAATTGGAAGGTAATTAAATTAAAATAGGTGAATTGTTGTTAAAAGGTACGGAAGGAATCGAATTGAAAAGCTCAAAGAACCGAAATTGGTAAATCGAGAATCGAAATTGTAAACCGTGAAATGTTAATTTGTAAATAAGATTTCGAATATTAAATTGTGATAATCATAACTAATTAAAGTTGTATAATCAAAAGTAGGGTCCAAAGATGTAAAAGATTGGGTTAAAATAGCAAAAATGGCTCCCGAATGGCGAAAACGCGAAGTAGGTTTACTATCGGCCTGACCCGCGCCCACCATGGGCTTGAGCCCACGGCGAGCGCAGAATCCAGATTAGCAGCGCTCGCTGCTTGATCTTTGAGCACTCGAGTACGGTGGGGCAGTGAACCCTCGCTCGCTGCACGCTCGCTTAGTGTTTGAGCCCTAGGCCGTTTTAAAACTCCGTGCTATTTCGTGATTTTTATTTTTCCGGCTGTCCAAACCCTATCTAGAGAGAGAGAGCGACGAATAAGAGAGAGAAAGGAGGAGATCGGGGCATGGAGTCTGAATCCGTTCGAAAGCCAATTAAAAAGGTGATAAATCGGGATGAAACAAGTACACACATACTCTCATCTTTTATTTTTTTACACTTTTACCGTATTTTTTTCAGATATTTTTATTCCGATACCCTGTTAGGTTTATATTTTGTGATTCCCATGCCCTAATCATGCATATATGTAATTTTGGAACCCAAAAATGTAGATTTGATACGTTTTCGGACGACGTAAACCCTAACTATCATGGCTGGACACATGACCTACGAAAATTTGGGGCTTTTGCTTAATTTGAAACTAGAATTTGATTATGCATGGTTTGAGTAAGTTAATTTATTGGTTGGGTATTCGAATTTGTGGTTATGTAAGGAAATTCATTCACGAAGCCCTTAGCCCTTATTGATTTGGATTATAGTTACCATGCATTGGCGTCGATAAATTACCCGTTAGATGTCTAAAATTTTGAGATTTAATCAATTTGTGCATATGTGTACTATTCATGTGCACTGTTCACCCGAATTAAATGATGAATTTTGCATAATTTTTATATATTTCATTATTAATTAAGTTGCATATATGATTGTATGTGTTTAATTGCTTATCTTGGAAAATGTATTCGATAACTAATGGTGAAGATAATCGTTAATCGGAAGTCCTAAAGTTGAATTGGACTCTCAATAATAAGAATCTCCTACGTTACAATAATCATATATGCAAATTGAACCGTGAAAAGATTTTGATCCGAATGAAAGATTAAGATTGTACAAAGTATGCGGAGGGGGAAACCATCAATTGAATACGCGATTGAATCGATCTCCCGGTTAAAGTTATTGTGAATGAACTATCCAAGTGGAAGATGATAATCGTATGCATGATTGGTGGAAAGTTCACAATGTGATATGTGATATGGAAACATGACTCTCCCGAGTGGAGAAAGTGTGAATCGAAATGGACATAGTAGATTTTCCCTCAAAGGAAAGATTAATCTTGAAACTAGGATCATGGACTTATATTCATTGGATGGTATCCTCTGGCTTGCCACATACATTATGGTGGGAACCCAATGAATACTCTGACTGCTCATGGGGGTGGGCGATGTTCGTGGTATGCCCTAAGATACTATTGTAGAAGAACGAGGATTGCCATGGTCCCTAGAGAATATGGGGCAAATTGTTATGACCCAATACTGCAGGCCTAAAATGTAACAATTGATCGAGTGTTGCAAGCCTAAAATGTAGCCATATGCTTTAGAATGTGTAATGAACATATTTCTTTCATCGTTTTCTCACATCGTTAGCCAGTACGACTTATTGGCCATTATCCGTAAAGACAAATAATTATGTGTAAATTATAATCTAAAAAGAAAAAATAAACTATACACCAAAGTATACCCAATCATATTCCTGTTAAATGTATCTTCTTCATACTCATGTCTTTCTTGTTTACCCTGGTTTATATTGATTATCGTTTGGTTATAATATACTTGTTGGGCTTTCTATCTCACTATTGTTTCTCCTTATCTCCAATTTAGCACAGGTTTAATATATCTGACGGGTTGGAGTAGAGGCTAGAAGTAGACTAATTTTTGGATTTAGAAAACCATGTTGAAGACTTAGAACTTGTAATTTAATTTACGTTTGGATAAAAAAAAATATATATATATATTTATATTCCTCTTTTGGAAAGATTGATGTATACTGTACAAAATGACTAATGATTGGACTGCTTAATTTTTACTGTGTTGGGTTTATTTATACTTTCGCGGGTTATATATGGATTTGTAACAGGTATTTAGTGGCATCTCTTAGATTCAATATAATAATTTAGATGTGCTGTATTGGTGCCATGGATATTATAGCAATTGTGGTATTGTGTATTGTGTTGTAGGGTAAAATGTTAAATTTGGATAGATGTGTGTTTGTACAGGTTTATTCTAAATAGGTTGTATTTTAATTTTTGTCTAATTGTAGAGAAAAATTTGCCAAAATTTTTACAAAAAAATTATAATATTAAATATCGGCTTTATTTACGTATTTATTAACGGTGGTTATTCAAGGAAAATAACTCTCCGTTACACTAATCTTTCATAAATCTCACTTTTCTCCACATAATTGCACTAACTCATTTTATTACATGTTCTTTACATATTTCTATACATTGAAAAAAATTTTTAATTTGAGAGTCGGAGGATAAATCAGAGAGTAAATTTCATCAATTCTCTGATCTTTTATTTATTATTTGTGGTGTGTAGGAGTCAGGTTAATAAAAATGGAGATCAGATCTGTTTGAATTTTACCCGATATAGTATATTTAATAGCTCTCTAATTTGTATAATAATTTGGATTGAGAGACGTAGTAATTTTTCATAAGTTAATATCATTTTTTAAAAAAACCGTTATCATGAAAAAAATAAAAAAAATATATAAATTTGTTAAATTTATAAAATTCTATTTAAATTAAGAAGACGGCATTAGGCGTCGTGGGTTATAGAATTGGGCTCATCATGGTCTGTGAGTTTCTTCAAAGATATAATTTGAGAAACGGTGCAGCCCATCACATGAGATCTCCATCCGTCTGACAGCTGCAACCGAGTCCCTTCTTCTCATTCCTGTTCGAACTGGAACCCTAGGTACTGGTCCAATCCACTTCAGCTTAATTCTCTGTCCCCTGTGACTTGAATATACGCCATGGACGCTCAAAGGGCTCTTCTCGACGAACTCATGGGTGCAGGTTCAAATCCACTTCTCGCTCTCCCTGCTTCCTTTCTACTTGGCGTTGCTTTATATGGAGTTTGGTAGAATTTGATGTTTGTGAATATTAGCTTATGTTGTAACTTGGATAGTGTTTTCCTGTAGCTCGGAATTTGACTGAAGAAGAGAAGAAGGGATACAGAGAAATTAAATGGGACGACAAGGAAGTGTGTCGATTCTATATGGTGCGGTTTTGCCCTCACGATCTTTTCTACAATACCCGAAGTGATCTGGGTACGTAATCATTTACCTGTTGAGTAGCTTGATGTTGCCAGAGAAAATGGGTGAAAAGTAGTATGCTGTGAATATGCTTTGTTCTGCTGGAATTGATTTGAAGAATTGTCATCAGTATTCTATATATCCGTGGCAAGAAGTCTTATGTTATGTTTGGATTAAATTTTAATGAGGAAAGCTATGGAATAGCCAAATAGCGAGTATTGAAATTGTGAAATTGTGAAAACTATGGAATAGAAGTGTTGAGGTCTAAAATTTATTTGTTGATCCCAAAACGCTCTGCATACTTTTCCTGTGAGTTTTGAACCGAAAACCGTGGAAACATTGTCAGGAAAATTTAATTAAAGGTCTTCATATTTATAGAGTTTTGATGTATTTTTTTTTAATCATTAATGAAAGTGTAGAGATCTAAAATCTAATTGCTGCTCCTCAAAGGCTTTACATAGTCTTTGCATGTGTTTTGGATGGAAAACTATGGAAACCTTGCTGGAAAATATATAATTAAAGGTCTTCATAGTGTTATAGTTTTGATACTTTTTTTTTTATCATTGATAACCAAACAAACAAAATTTTAGATTTGTTTAATTTCTGACTCCTTACACAGTGGTATTTTATTGGTCTTGTGTTTTGATTGGATATCTTATTTTCTGGTTGTTACTTGCAAGATTTAGTTGCTACACAATATGTTTGATTTCCTACACTTGGTGTGTAGGACAAGGTGAAAATGTAAAAAACTAAGTTATTCCAAAAATTTGCTATGTGGTCCATAGAAAGGAAAAACTATGGAAATCAAAATGGCTGTGATGTTTGGAATTTCCATAGTTTTTGTTCCAAAGAAAATAGGAGAACTATGGGAAGCCTATATGTAAACCTTGTGGGGCCAGTAAAATTTTAGATCTCCACCATTTTACCCCATGTGAACCAAGCTTAGGTTTCGGTAGATTTACTTCTCACAATTTTGCACACATGCTTTTTTTTATATTTGTTCTCATTAAAATTTAAACCAAACATCTTGATGGTATATTGCTATTTTATTTTCTCTTGCATTTTCCTCTAAACCAAATGATCTGTGTTATCCATGGATTCTAGTAGATTCCATTTTATTCTCGTGTTTTTCACTTGTGAATTCTGGTAGATCTTATATTATCCATTGTGTTTCTCACCTCAGGACCTTGCCCAAAAATTCACGATCCCAAGTTGAAAGACAGGTAATCAATTAACTTCAGATTGGAATAGGTGGTTTTGATATGGTCTGCAGGGCTGCCTTGTGGTTTTTGTCTTTCCTAGTGGAGCCAAACTGTACATAAGGAGTTGCATGACATGCAATTTGTGAATTAGTGTATCTGTGTTAGTGTTAGTTCCATCAATGTGGCCTCCTTGAAAGTGTTTTTTTTTTCTTTTCTATGGCTTTGTTGTCATCATTTGCATGCATTGTGTCATTTCCCCTTCCATTTTTAGAGAGGAAGTTACCTGCTTTATATATGTGATGTAGGATGGAAATTAATATGTGAGTACACTGGTGATTTGCTTAATAAGACACATGGAGTTCTGGCTGTTGCTGGGTTTACCCTTTGAGGTAACTGTCTAATTCTTCTTGGTCAGATCCTTGAAAGGAAAGGGGTAATGAGTTTCAGACTTGAATTAGTTAAGCGAGTAATTTTGGACCAGATTGGTTGGGTATAGTATGTATGTTGAAGTTATTGGCCTGCCATTTTCCTGTTGAAATCATCCAGTATGATTTTTTTCCCATGGAGTGGTTGGGTGAGAAAACAATCATTGCTTATAAGTTCTACAATTCATGGTTAGGTATACCTATGATTGGAATTTCTATTTATAATTGTACTTGGGTGAAGTATGCATCACATTAACCGACATGTTATCTTTAGTTATTTGTGTCAAATATGTAGTCTTTCTGAAGAAGTTTATGGAATTTCTTTTTGCCATACAGTGCTTCCCCCTTTGGGAGAGGAGCAGAACTTTCATGTTTGTCTTTGTTATCTTCCCCTATAATCTGTTTGTGTAGCTGTATCTCCATTGACGTTCACACTATGGAAACTAAGGTCCACAGGGGACTGACACTTGAATGCCATCATACAGCTATGCATCTCAATGGCTATGGATTTGAGAATCTTAAAACTACTAGGAAACTACCTTTTTATGTATTTAATTCGGGTGTGTCATCATATGATGAGTGTGTGGGAAGATTGATATAAGTCCTAAGAAACAGCTTTTATCTTGTTTTCCCTCTTCATTAATTTCCTTTTTTCTGGGGTGGGGCTGCGTTTGGGGAAAGGGAATAACAAAAGGTGAGGTGAATTCACAAACATCAAGAAAGTTTATTATTGCTGTGTACATGGATGACACCATATTTTGTGTCCTGTTAATGAAGGATTATGATCACTTGTTTGAGAAATCTGATTTGGAAAAAAAATTGCGTATCAGAGACCCAAAGAATTGAAGAAGGCCCTGTGGATAAGTGGATAAACAGGGTGTGAAATGAAGCGCTTGCATTTGGCAGTGAAAATATGCTGCCTGTTTATAACCAAGAACTACCGAGAAACCAATGAGTATTTGTGTCTGGAATCATCCTCTGTATTTGGAAGTTAGAATTTAACTGAATGATATGCTGTATCAATTCCTTATTTGGGCATTTTATTCCAATGCCATGATCATTGTTGTTTCCTTTGTATGATTTCATGGGAGTTATTTTCATCAATTGAATACAGAAAAAGGTAAGCTCACTCTCCGTTTGATAGGCGGTTTCTATCTATTTCTCTTGCTGTTTTGCTCACTCTCTCCTGCTACTGAAGTTCCTGGTCCTATCAACCAATCTGAATTTGTGATGACCTATAGCATTGTTCTAGGCATTAGCAATGGTCTCTACACTTGGATCTTTGTGTGTGGCTTCTGTTGTAACATGCATGGTGGAAGTGTTCAGTAATTGTCAGCTCATACAAGTCCTTATAAATCAAGCTTGCCGCATCTTTTTTGTCTTAGCGGAATGTGTTCTTACGCCCTCTGTAGTGGTGGTGCTGAGAGCTCTTATTACGAGGGTTTCTGCAGGTACCCCACCTGCTCACCAGCGCAGTATAGGGATGCCTAGTTTGTTTGATAATCCTTAATAAGAAAAGGTCAAGCTAATGCCTGTTATGTTACATGAGAAATTCTGAAAACTAAACTGAAATTTTCTCATTTTTATTTGAGAGTTTGTCTTTTACATCTCACCGTAGACATCTGTTTGTTTTTTTGCTGTCAATATCTTTTTTTGTGTTCATTCTTGTCAGCTAGGGTTGGAAATGCTACACTTCATCAACAATATGAGGTCGTCTGATCCCCCTTTAAATAACGTATTGGGTCCTACGATTTTATGACCAGTGTGTTGTTATTTCAAACTTTTGGTGTTCATTTCTTTATGGCCTGTTTTGTTCACTGCCAAGGGTTGGCTTTTTCACTCCATAAGGATCAAGATCAAATGAAGATATGACCTCCAAATAATAGAAGTCAAGGTCAGCCAATGAGATGATGGAATGAAATGGGAACAGGAATGGAGGAATCATTCCAATTCTTGTGTATGTTTGGTAACATTCTCGTTATCTGATAATGAAATTTGGGAATGAAAACCTTTATATTTTGTTGCTTTCTGGTCTAGGGAGGGGACAGGCATTAAATTGCTGTACGAGAATGAACAAGGTGGTGAATGTTAAATCATTGACAAACGATTGATTCCCTCCATTTCTATTCCCATCCCCACTTTACACGTCTTATAACCATTCCGTGCATTCCCTCATTAAATGGACCTTTAGTAGTTATGGCTTATTTATACTCCTCCTGGCACTTGAGTGGGGATGTCTGTGCTTTGTCTTAGTTGATTCTATTTCTTGATTGTGATTTGTTAGTACCCAATTCAATAATATATTATTGTTTTTAATGGGGCTTCCAATTTTGTGGCTTTAGCTTTGAGAAGTCGCCAAGACATGACTCTTATGTGCCTCGCTTTGAAGCTGAACTTGCTCAGTTTTGTGAGAAATTGGTGAGTCATGTGCCACCTACCCCCGTTTTGATGGTGTTTCCATTCATGATGTCCTGATGTCATGCTTCTATGTTTTGTGTTGGTTCCTTTTTATTGCAGGTCATGGACTTGGATAGAAGAGTTAGACGTGGGAGAGAGCGCCTTGCTCAAGAGGTCGAACCTGCCCCAGCCCCTCCACTTTCAGTTGAAAAAGCTGAGCAGCTTTCTGTGTTGGAAGAGAAGATAAAGAACCTCCTAGAACAAGTGGAGGCCCTGGGGGAGGCTGGCAAAGTTGATGAGGCAGAGGCACTTATGCGAAAGGTATTGGTAGTTATACCTCATATTTTTTGTTGAAGGTAATCTGGATTGTGATGAGGAAGAGAACTTCATCAAACGTATTAATGTGCATTATATTACGCACATAAGGTGGTCAACTGGTTGAACTGTTGATGCCTTTGGATTGCTTCCCAGACACCTCCGGTTTGAGTCCTTGGGCTTACCTCATTTATGATCTTGCTGATAGGGTCATCTTTTCAGGCTTTAACTTCCACTTCCTCAATTGGAGTGGTGTGGAAGGGAGCATTGTTCATCACGTAAATATAATTATTAAATTATGTACATTTCATTCTTTATTTTAGTAAAATACTTAGACAGTCATTTAACCACTAGAAGTTTTCTCAGTCAATCAGAGTAATTAAGCTCTGTGTTTATGAAATTTCTTTCTTTGGCTGCACAACTCCATTCTCTATCATTGAGTGATTGTTAGCTACTTCAGCAGGTGATCTGGCTATTGAGTCTTAAGTGATGAAAGCTATTCTTTTCATGGGTAGTAGTGATCCCAATATGGAATATAAATCCTATATATTTCTGATTAAAATTTGTATATTTTTGTTGTCCAACTTTCCTGCATTTCTATAAACTAGAGAAAAAATAATATGCAGTCGATTACCTTCCCGTTGTTACTAAATCCTGACAGTCCCTTGATGAAACTTTCAGTTACAGTAGCAAAACATCACTGTGAAACTCTCATAGTTTCTCTTTTGTTTTTCTTCTGAATATATACATATATATATTTTGCACACTGAATTATTCCTATCCAATAAGAATAAATAACTGTGAAAGAATTCAATGAACACTCTTAGTTTAGTTCGCCAGAACAATGGTCTCCAGATACTAATGTTGGAGAATTCAAACTATTGCAATGTTGTGTCAGTTAATGTGTCAGTGGACTGGTTTGCAGAATAATTTCAGTGTGTAACATTGCTTCTGTGGTATTACAGACTTCTGGCATTTTGTTTGCCAACTTGACAGAATTGTAATATCGTTGATCGTGCCATGGAGTTAATTGGTTCAAACACAAAATAACTTCCTTGCAACGTAAGGGTGAGGCTGCACACATCCTCGCAGACTCCACAAAGTGGGAGTATTGCACACAAGGACTCTTTTACTCAGGGCAGGATCCAAATTTACAATATTGGGTGGGACATTATATTATTTTAAAGAATCTTATTGGTAGGTCACATGCATCACATTACTGTAATATCTGTAAATATTGTAGGTTAAGTGATGCGGACATCATGGATGATGAGATTTGATTTTATTTCCAATTTAGATTTGATTTGATCTTCACTTAGAAGGGATTTTCAATTTGATTTTATTTCCAATTTGATTAGACCCTAACTGTATCATTTGAGATATGGTTGATGAATTGAATGAAATATTGAATATTATGATTTTGTTCTCTTTCATCTAATCTCTATTTTTCTTTTCTTTGGTCCTCCTCATGTTTCTTCCCCTCTCCTCAATTTCTTCTCCTTTCCCTCTCCTGCTTTTCCCCTTCCCTGCGTCACTTTTCCTTCACTGCCCCTATTTTCCCCCTTCCCTGCATTATTAAGTACCCCTCAATTGCAGGTTTTAGGAAGAGGAGTTTATATCTTCTGAGTTAAACAAGACAAAATAGTACTCCATATCAATAAATGATGGATTTTCTTTCAGTTTCTCTGTCTAGAGATGGTTACGGTTGGGGACCAAAGCAACCGAAACAGGAGGGGGATGGCTGAGGCAAAGAGAGGAGCGTGGAAGAGAGTTTGGAAAATGTTGGAAAAACAGAATCACAGAAATGATCCCATCATAAAAGTAAATAGAGGATTAGAATGTAGGCAATAAAGTCATCGGAACAGGGCAAACATAGGAAAAGAAAAAAAGACAGTTTGAGGGAGATGCTTGTTTATATTTCTCACCCTATACGCACCCATGGTTCCATGACAAATTATTAGGTGTTTGATCATATACCAACTGTTTTGACTGTGGCCTTATTTTATTTTAAGGATCATCATTTCACAGATCAACTTGTTATTTCTTTCCATCTTCTATTCTCTCCGAGTCTCCCTAACCTGTATTCACCACCCTTCTCAGCATTTTTATTAGTTTCTTCTGTTGCAGGTGGTAAATTTATTTATCTATCCTCTCTTTTTGATATCTGATTAATGATACAACTTTGTCCTGTTTCCCCTTATTTGGTTATATCAGAATGCACTACTTTTCGCCCTCTCCATTGCACCAGCTCTCCATATAACAAACGTATTAAGTGACATTTTGAATTTCTAGATTTTTTTGTAATCATTGTGGGTTCTCTTTGCAATGTGGAGGTAAGTTTGCCAACACCCAAACATCCCTAGACCCAATGATGTGGGAGTCTTGTGCACTTGGCCACCTTTTATTATTTTTGTCCTCATGGCTTCCATGGTAAAGTTCTCTCGCATTTTGCTGAGGTAGCTGACGTTCTGTGCATTTATTTTTTTTAGCATCAGCAATAATATGGGATTCTCGGTGCTACTTATTTTAAGAATAGAAATTACCATTTAACTCTTCTCTTCCTTCTTGTCTGAACAAATGTTGGTGTTTTTTCAAATCCAGTGGAAAAACACTTTTCATGTGTTTTTATTAAGAATCAGGTCAATTAATTATGTGTTACGGCTAATTTCGAGTTAAGTGCATGCATGACATGCTTTCCAACATGTTCAGATTTTAGAGTTTCATTATAATTATTTTCTTTTCATAACTGAGTATGCTGTCAATTTTCCAAAAAAGTTCAGATACCTTTTGGGCTTGCAAAATCACTACGTCAACAATTGATGGGTATTAACCAGGTTCTGAGCATTGATTGTAATAAAGATGTGAACAGTTCTTTCATATTTGCATATCGTGAATTTTCTGTACTGTCTATTTCTGTAATTGAATCCTGAATTGACCAAAGAGTAGAAACTTTGGTGACCATGGGCCAGCCATAAAATTACTAGGGAACAAATGCCCATGGGTAATTGAAGTTGTAGAGGGCCTCCCCTTTCATGAGAAAGAATAAGGTTCTCCTTGGACAGAGAGTGTGTGAATTCTCACCAATCAGAAAAGTAATAGTATTGCTGAATGAATTTGTAGGTGGAGATTCTTAATGCAGAGAAGACTGCATTAACTCAACAATCCCAGAATGCAACAATGCTGACACAGGAGAAAAAGATGGCCCTCTGTGAAATTTGTGGTTCTTTTCTTGTTGCTAATGATGCTATTGAGAGGACTCAGTCTCATATCACAGGCAAGCAGCACATCGGTTATGGCATGGTCCGTGATTTCCTCAGTGAATACAAGGTTAGTGTCTCTCCCATCCACATGGTAGGATTTTCTTGTCTTTTTCGCTGTGACTTAAAGTTGTCCACTTATTTTTTTCCAGGCAGCTAAAGAAAAGGCCCAAGAAGAGGAAAGATTAGCAAGAGAGAAAGAAGCAGAAGAACGAAGGAAGCGGAGAGAGAAGGAACATGAGAGCAGAGGCAGGAGAAGTGACTCAAGTGATCGGGATAAGTACCGTGATCGAGAACGAGATGGGTATAGGGAACGTGGTCAAGACCATGATAGCTCTCGAGAGTGGAATGGAAGGGGGATGGATGGGAAGCGTAGTGACTATAGAAATGGAAGGGATGGAGGAAGGAGTAGGTATTATGATCAAGATTCACGCATAGAACGTGTTAAGAGCAGCAGGTCTCGTTCCCCTGCTCGGAGTGGCCGTCGGAGGTGACCGACAAGCAATATTCCTTGGATAAATGTTGAGCTTTCAAATCAACTGAGGTAGATGCTTTTGATCTCATGAGGTCTTGGGTGTTTGCTTTTGGGGATGTTTATTTAAAATCTCATTTTGGGTTAAAGTTCTCTTTATTGGCTCACAGCTTTTCTTGAGACTAGACCATCTTCCTATCAACAATATTTTAATAGAGCTGAAAGGATCTGAGGTAGGTACATCATTATTGTAAATTTATCTATTAATCTTTCGGCATTTGGTTGGACTACAAGCTGGTATCTATCAATCTTTGAAGTTTTGGTGCTTTTATCTTTTGTCATGTATTTACTCCAGAAATGCTACTACCACTAGGTAATCTGACTTCAGAAACTTGGTAACTAACCGAGTTCAGCATTTTGTTGGCCATGGTCGTCGATGCATAATTTGCTTGAATTGTGAATTACAAATTATGCTGCTTACATGAAAGAGGTGGCCCGTGGCCAATCCTCCCACAACCCATTCATTGAGTGACCCTGTTGAGGTAAAGATAGGTATTGATGGTCTTCTTCACATTGTCCTGAGCTCTTTGCTTTTTCTTATCGAGGATCAATTTCAGATATGTTTGATTGACTTCGAGTCCGGGTAGCTGGTCCACCTCCTGGCACTAAAGTTGGAGGATTTTCCCCCTTTTCCCTGCTCATCCTACCACTTTTAATGATTGAGGTATACCAGTGTTATCGTGTCAGTATGGATATAAATATCGCCTGATATCTATCTATGTCGGTTCCCCAATACCGATATTTCCTGACATCGTGACAATAGGTCGATATGCAGCTGTATTGGCAATGCACCCTATATTTGACCGATATAGTCCTATTAGCCTATAATTTTTAGAACTTATTTTCTTTTAATATAACTAATATTAACACATATCATCCGATACTGATGCAGTCACGATTGATATCAATACCGATACTGATATTTTCATCCATGTGTTTCATGGTTAGATTAAAACTTGTGCTTCAGTATTTGGTGTGAATGCAATGTGCACCTCACTTTTTTAATTTTGGCTCATGTGCCTATCCCTTGGGTACATATTTTCCTTAACCTTAGTGCTGATTCTGTACAAGTCAAGCTTCCTTGATATGATAAAATTGCAGTAATATCTGTGTTGTCAGGAGGTAGGTGACTGTGACCAACAATCTGCAGATAGTGTTTCTATGGCCTGATTTTGGAGGTAATTTGAATGAGGACTTCCTGTTGTAGTTTTTTGTGCAGTTATTATTATGCAGGTAAAGTAGAAGATTTGGGTACATGGGTTTCAAATTTGGATGAGCATGGGATTATTATTGTGAAAGAACTGGATTGTTACATGCCAATGGATCAGACAGAAGAACATGGGTAAATTATCCATCTTAGATCTCTCCATTTCTATAGTTTAACCTATGAAAAAAGCAAAATAGACAATGATGGTTATTAAGTTCAGGAAAATTAGCTTGCCTTCAAGCATGTCTTGCAAGTGGTTATGTTGAGCAAAGTAGGCACGTCTCAGGGCAACTTGCTTGTCATCCCCGTGACACAAGGTTGCCCTACTTGCCCTATTTTTAATATAAAGGTTGGATGCGTAATTTTATCTTATGTTAATTTTATTGTTAGTCTGAATATTCCTTTCTTATTTTATGAAAATCAAATGCTGCGGTCCGATGTCAATGTTCGGAATTGCCCCATTGGTTTTTTGACAAAAAAAGAGAAATTTTGCTGAGGGGGTTGCAATATGAAAGTATTTTTCAATTGTTAAGATATATAAATATTTATATCATAAAAATAACAATAAAATTTGTTTTATAAACATCAGTTTTGAAATAATACCTGAAAGGGCAGTAAAGATTTATTTTGGGCTGTAAACTTTATGATTTTATTTAATTTAGTACTTTTAAAGCAAGAAGTATATATTTTTGTCTTTCATAAATACTGTTGTAAGTTTTATTTTTCTGATGAACGTAATTTTTTTTATTTAAAAAAAGAATTTAGGTAGAGGTGCTCTGGTACTCCAGTTTATCCTGTAGTATAAAAAGGAATAATGGTTTTACGTATACATCGTTTATTATTCGATGATTTTCTTAAATGTTAATTAAACATGTTCGAAAAATAAAATATGTGTGTGGGCTATATTCGACAATCTGATTTCTAGAATTTTAAAATAAAAATGCTTATAATCAAAGATAGTTGTTGGAATTTCATGTTCTACAATGAAAATCGCAAAGGGGTTCTTTGGTTCATTTTAGGGAAAAAATTGCTAATTTTTTTTAAATGACAGTATTTGTAATTAAAAAAAGAAAATAATTATTAAAACACTAAATTTGACTTCACAACAATTTGGAAGTGTGATAGATATATATTAAACTTGATGGGTATTGTTACAGACGGCTTAAAGGGGAGAGTCTGTCTAAGAATTTGGTCCAAATCAGTGGGCGTGTTTGTCAATCCCATCCGAGCAATTTGCTCCTTGAAGAAAGACAGAATCAACGTCAACGCTCGAAGCAGTTTTCCTTTCTTATCTGGATTGAATGGTCTCGGGCGCTGATTAGAATCGCCAGCTGAGTGAAATTTTATCCATTCGACGATTTTTTAGGTGGTTGATAAGAAAAGTTAATTGCCTACTATTCTCTATAAACACCCCTCCAGCCCAACAAGAAAGGGGACAATGCTCAATTAAACTAATGATAAATAAAAGACGTTGAAAGCATACACTCTTTTACTAAAATAGTTTTTTAGGCAGTTGATAGGAAAAGTTAATTGCCTTCTATTCTCTATAAACACCCCTTCTTTTCAACAAGGGGACAACGCTCAATCAAACTAAAGACAAATAAAAGACGTTTAAAGTGCATACTCTTTCACTAAAATATTTTCAAAAATAGTGTAAATTTTAACCAAGAATTATTTTTACGAGCATTTACATTTATATTTTCTCACATTTTTTTTCTGAAATAAAAATATTGTCTTAAGCGTTAAAGGACATGACAGAGTGTGAATCCTGCCAATTCTTTGACTGTATTTTGTGTTACACAAGATTTAAATTAAGAGTATACAGAGACTAAACTGATTTTAGAGACGCTGGATAAATCTTAACTTCCTAATCCGTACTATAATTTAGATTAGAATATACATCAAAACTTACATATAATAAATAAATAATATAATATAATATATCATTCAAAGGTATTAATCCAACATTTTAAAAATATTTCTTGACGTGTAAAGAAACGAACATTTTTATTGGCGGAAGCTCAGCGAAAGTCTCCCCCAATCACAGAAGTTGGAAGAGGTGGTGGATATCAGTGCAGCTAACCTTTGGGCCCCGCCAATGGCATCTTCCTTGTTCAACGTGCGAATATACTTTGTGTGTGTGTGATATCCACCTCTACATCAAGCAAAATCATACGTTGTAAGCCTTCTTCTCATTGGACCATCTAATCGTTTACATGACTTTTAAATCATATTCGTTTGATTTTTTTTTATTCGACGAATAACTTAAGGCGGTGTACCGACCCCAAATCTATCGTTACATGCCGCCACAGCAAATTGGGTCAAGGAAGCCTGCGTGCAGGATAGAGTTAAAAGGTGTAGATTTTCATGTTATTGATTCTACAAGAGCTAGGCCAACAATGCTCTTATCAATGCTCGAGGGTTTAGAGAGACAACCGCATGCATACAGTTTTAGAATTTGTTAAATCGATCTGCTACTGAGATTAAACAAATGAGATGAAGTCGTCAATGCTGTTAGTGTGATTTTATCTTTTAATTTTATTTATTTTCATGTGATATGATTTGTTCGTTTTTATTTTTTCAATCATTTTGGTATATCTGAGAAAATATATAAAAG
>JAODPA010134559.1:2572-16499 GCA_025585075.1 Nepenthes mirabilis
CATTAGAAAAATAATAATAATATAATAAAATATAACATTCATGTAAATAGATGTATTTTTTTTAAACTTTCTAATATCATCGAAAGATTTTCCAATATTGTAAGAATTTGTTTGAGACCTAGCTATAGTCGACAACTAATAAGAATATCTATTAATTTAAACGATATTGAAATATTAAAAGAGTCAAGAAATTCAACTACTTGTATTGAAATTTAATTTAGAAGCACAGCAGAAATAGGTATTGTTGAGCCCCAACATAAGAGCCCATAAAAGTAAGGCCCAAAAGTGCGCCCGCAAGCCTAGAAAGCTGGACGGCCCAAAAGGCCCAAACGGAGATCAGATCCCGGAAGCCAAGATTGCAGCTAGAGTCCGAGAAGTCTCGCCAGCTCACAAAGGGAGACGTCCGAGAACCCCAGGAATCCCAACAAGCCTCAGGTCAAACCGAGAAGGGATCCGAGGACCACCATCCGTGCGGCCGAAAGCGCCAGCTAAGCAACCTCGCCGACTCCCAAGGAACCTGCAACCACTGCCAGTCGCCGTCTCAACGGTGCACGCCTAGTCAAATCAAGGCTGATATTCAGACTCTGTATGCCTGATACACGCAGGCCCTGCAGCGGCGCCAGCCACGTGCCACTCCGCCCACGACAGCAGTAATAAATGCAGCCAATAGGCCCGGCCATCAGTTGACCGCCACGTGTCTACTCCCCAACTGCCTGTTTTTCCCTATAAATACCTAACACAGGCCCTTGCCTAAGGGACTTTTGGAGCCCTCATTTTCCCACTCACTCTGGGAGAAAACTCTTTCTTTCCAACTCGTCCCGGACGCCAAGGAAAGAAGACTTAGAATTCCCACACTTCCCGGCAAGAGGAAGGAAAGAGTGAAAAAGCTCGCCGACGAGAGAAACCTCTCACATAAGAAACACCAAACAAGAGACAGGGAAGCAATGGACTCCCTCGCTTGTATTTTGTAAAAACTTCAACCCAAATAGTGAAGCATTTATAAAGGCCCTGAGCCTCGTGGTTTTTTCCTCCCCTTTCACGAGGAGGTTTTCCACGTAAAATTTGATCTCAATCTACTTCTAACAACCCCTAACCTCAAGCACTTATGTTGCCTGGAAACCACGGATCCGACTGGGAGCCCGGGGATCTAGAACGCAACAGGTATGAACAAGTCATTTCTAGTTAAATAGAAAATTCAATATGTTATATATAAATGTATGTATATGTGTATAGTTTGATTAGGTTTTGTTTGGTTTGAGTTCTTAAATCACAGCCAAAGGGAGAATACAGTTTGAATAAAAAAACAAACAGAAACCAAACAATGTACATGTCAAATCATCAATGGTAGTTTAGTTTGGCTTAGTTTGGACGTGTTGAAATTTTTTTGTTCAGCCCTAATGGAACACCACTGGTTGAAGGTGGGCAAAGGGATGTCAGCAGAGGATCCGCAGGGCTCAGGCTGGCCATCCAGCACTGGCAGGGATCACTGGAGTTGGGCCAGCGCCAGCAACTGGCCAGAGTTGTGGCAGCAGGACAAGGGCAGGTGAGATTGGTTGTGTGACGATAAATAAACTCACCCCTTAAATAGAGCTTGCTATTCTGACCTCTTTGGGAATCAGACGAGGTAACGGGAATAAAGTCACAATAAATAATACCAATGATACTTATTCCAACCTAATTCCTCCAAACCAAACGGCCCATTAAGAGTGATTCATTTCACAACATAAAGCCGATAACCATATTTGAAAAAAATAAAAAATAAAAAGAAAAAAGAGACTCTTTACCAGTCCCAACTGCTAGAATTGCAGATTGAGGAGGATTTATGATGGCGCAGAATTGTTTGATTCCAAAGGGTCCTCCCAAATTTGACACAGTAAATGTGCCACCCTGCAGCAAAAATGAATACAAAGAGCAGATAAATCAATGTCTGAGTTTAGGTAAAATTCTTATAAATGAGAAAAAAATACAACAAACAATAGTCAAATCAAAAGCCGTATTACACTAGCAAAATGAATAGATGATGTGTCTGGAATGGTCGAGATAGCTCAGTAAACAAAGAACTGAAAATCCTTATGTCACCAATTCAAATCTGAATCTAAATTAAAGTATTTTTTTAAATTATGGCAATGAATGATCAAATTATCACTATATTTATTCATTTTTCTACTTCTTCCAAGGAGTTTTTCTTCCCCTACCAAATGAGGCCCTCCCTTAACCACCCCCATCAGGCTATATAGTCTCCAGGGTTCACAAAGTGGTACCATTTCGAGAAACAAACTCTGAACACTAAATATGACCTCCAAATAACAAGGGTCAAGGTCAGCTGCTGAGATGATGGGAGAAGCTTAATCGTTAAGAGGGAAATAGCTCTAATCACTAGCTAAGGCTCCTAAATAATTGCTCAGTGATAGAAATATGGGTGCAGCCTTTTGGATCCAAGTACTAAATAAAGCTATCAGGACTTAATAATAAGTTCAAAATTATCCAATTTCACCTCATAATCTTGGGGTTTCAAGCTGTTTTCTTTAGCTTTCTGGGCCAAAATTTTGACCTCTTCAGATATCTTGGACAAGCCTTTCTTGTCAGCATCCTGCAAATTTAGGAGTATGATGACTTAATAATAATGTCAGAAAAAATTGCTATTATTGATAGTAACGCATAATGATAATCATAACCCACCCGAATAACAGGCACATATAGTCCATTATCGGTTTGCACAGCAACGTTGAGATTCACATTGTGGTACCTGGATATAAATAGGGAAAAAAATTGTTTACATTTAGATGAAAAACACCCTTTTATCACTAGTATGGTAGATAAGAAATATACTTCATGAATGAAAATATTGGTATCAGTATTAGTATTGACAACATCATTATTGACTGTATTGGACATAACGGACGAAAAAAAATTCTAGTGATCACATAAAAAGTGAGTTTATACTAAAATCTGCTCTCATAGAAAATCCCAACTACATCAAGTCTATGCTTCCTATTTTAACAGTTTGGGAACTCTAGAAGGAAGGCAATAGCAAAAAAATTATCATTTATTTGAGGAGTTTTTATCTATTTCATTAATTTAATATCAATATCCTTCAAATTCATTGAAAAACATCCCAAAACTATTGATATTCCTCAAAACGTGGATTTAAACTTTGATACCCATAAAAATGTGGATTTAAACTTGTTTAGAAGATAAATTATTATTTATATAAAATGTGTAGATTTAAACCTCCAATAGTAAATCAAAACAAAAATTTAAAATGGACCAACACGTTGATACGACGACATATCAAGATATATATATATTGGCCGAAGTATCAAATGTGAACCATATTTTATTCCAATGATAGCTCTGAAGTTAGAGATACTCACTGGCGTATATAATCATTGGTCCATGAACTGTTGCACTGAGGAACTTTTCGAAGAGACAATGCAGCAGCCTGCCACAAGACTTGTGTTTAACTTAAAATCAAAAAAGTTATTGGCAAAGGCATACTCAAATCTCTCAACTATGTTTTCTATCCCTTTCGAGTGTTTCAGTTTGAAAAATGAAGCAGTAGACTTCAAATTGGAGGGAAACCCAACATCGAGGGGCCTTGACTTGAGGCACCCAGTAGCCAATATGCACAAGTAGCTGGATTAAATGACTAAAATATGGTCGTCTATTTCATTTCAAAGCAGTTTAAATGGGCAGTTGTAATAGTCGTCCTAGTGGAGAGACTCCCATATCCACCCAATGGCTAGTGTTAGACGTTGGGTGGATTAATAGTAGAGATTAAATAGCTATTTAAATCGCTTGATACAATATATATAATTCACCTACTCAACTTTTAATCCTAGCAATTAGATGGATATGGAAGCCTCTCTGCTGGAAAAACCATAACAGCACTAGTTTTAATGTGATAGCCAATGAAAATTCTCTCCAAAGCTTCTGTTGATCCCATAACACTTGGGAGAGCTTTTCCGGTCCTATTTTAAAGTCCTCTCATATTCTCATTGGTAAAGATTTCATCCTGCAAATTTCTAACCATTTATTCATGCATGCCTTTCCATATTAGAAAGGTAAAGGGGACCCACCAAAGATTTTCAGAAATTTTCATGCCACGAAAGAAATAATACCTTAATTACAAGATCATTCACAGATAAACGCTTCCCACCAGAAGCTTCTTGTATTGAATTCAGCTGATTGCGCAATCTAGATAAGAGAACCACAAACAAGATTATCATATGAAAATGGAAACCAGGCCAATGATCAGAAAAAAATGCGAACTTACTCCATAAGTTTGTCGACACAAGTATCTACCGTTAAATAGTAATGGGGAATTGTCTGTTTTGACAGTAACAAACGTGAAGCTGTGACCTGCAATATAAAAAGAATGAAGTTAAGCCATATATGAAGCTGATGCCTTATGGAATATCTATAGACATGCAACTGAAAGCAAAGATAAGAGGCTAGATTGACCACCGATGCTAACCTTTCTTATTTGAGATATGGGAATATCGGTGTAATCCAATGTTGCTGCAGCAGCCTTTGTAGCTGTAATGGGTGCTTCCTTTCCATGAGAAGCTATATCAAAGGAGAGAGAATTTAATAACAAAACAATAATACAAGTTGGAATATATCAGCTTTGAAATCAGCTGAATAAAGGGACAAAAGAAAAAAACTAAACTTTGATTGGAAAAATTAAATGAGGCACAACTTTGAAAGAATTCAAAAATTGTTGTTTTGGTAGTTGATAGGGAATAATTCATTGGGGACGGGGACATTACCCAAGTAATCTTCAATATCGGCTTTTACAATCCGTCCATCTGGTCCGGTCCCTTTGATGTTTGATAAAGATACCTATAAATTTGTAAAAATAAAAAATAAAAACAAAAGCCGAATGACAAAAAGTTAAGTTAAAGACAGCTCAATACTAAATTGAGAATTCCCCATGAATGTTTCAGAGTATGACTAACTTTGTTATCCTCAGCTAATTTTCTCGCAAGAGGACTAGCAGAGATGCGGTCGTCGGTTGGAGTTGGTCGTGTCGGGCTAGGCTTGGAAACTTTGGGATCTGGTTGACTGACAGATGGCTCAGCCGCTTCCTGTTTAGGAAGATCCGCTCCAGATGGCTTTTCAGTTGGAGGAGGACCAGCAGCAGCCCCTGATTCTGAAGGCTGGTATTCTTTAAAATTTGCAACAGCTTCCTCTTCTTCAACAGTGATGGCAATTATCTGTAGGAAAAATTCCACAATATTCTAGATTAAGATCATTACTGTCAAAATTTATTATGTTTTTAGGTACACAACAAAAGTATTTCCGATTTAGATGATATACTAATCTCAGCTGAACCATAATGCACTCCTCCAAGAAATATTAAAAAAACTAGAAAATTGAAAAACAAATTCTAAAATCATAAAGAAAATTCATTTGGATTTCATGGAGTGGAGAATATATGCAAGTTACACCATAGCCATCCATGGTGTTATCTATCACAACGCTGTTCCAAGCCCTATAAAAGAAAGAATTTCATTAGGGAGCTTAAAAAAAACTTCAAGTGCTTTTAGATTCACAACAATAACCACAAGAAACATGCTTTTGAAATCCTCCCTCTAGTTGTGGGAATCAGTATATACCACATCAGCAAAAGGCTGGACACTGGACAAAAACATTTGTCCGCAATAAGGGAAGAATTATGTCCTTGGAGAACATCATAACATAAATTTAGGTCCATTGAAAATCAAAGAAACGACACCAAAGATTGGAAAATTGAAGAATTGATGCCCTTGGAGAACATCATAACTCAAATTGATTCCACATTTGAAAATTTGGGTTAACAGGCTGCTGATTCCATTTGCAATCATGGAAAGCAAGGCTGAAGAATAAACTGGGAAAGGTAGCACTATTTGAGATAGTATGTAAAAGCGATTATGATAATAAGATTCTAACTACATGTCCATACCAGGTGTTAGCATATTTAAGTTGCAAGCATATTAAAAAGATTAGTTTCGGGATCCAATAACTGTTTCTGGCATGAATTAACAAATCCTCTCTTGAGACATGAGGAGGGATCACATATGAAAATATCAACGGATACTATAAATATTATACATATTAGTATTAGACCCCCCAATATTGATATTTTCAAATATTACAACAATATCACGTGTTGTCTTATTGGCAATATATTGCAATATATCGACCGATACACTCGATATTTGATATGGCCTTAGCAGCACATCATTTTTAGAGTCTTTTTTTTTTCAATATATCTGATACAGATATGCATTATACGACATATTTGGCACTGATATGGCAACAACCGATACCAATTTTGATACCGATACTGAAATTTTCATCCATGGGAGAGATGACCTATGTTAGGACAAGACAATAGCATTTCTAAGACCAGAAAATAGCATATTGTCAAAGCCCAAGAAATTATAGGCTGACATGGGGGCACCAAAGACAGGCCAACAAGATGGAAGTAGCCAAAAAAGGTCAAGCAGCCAGAAGCATTACTAAAAGAACATCGCAGGCTGGCATACAGATGGTATCATGTCTCCAAAATGAAAAGAGGAGTCAGGACCAAGTAAAAATAAGAAAGTTTAACCCACAAAGGGCCTGCTTGGCATCACTGTTGGATTTGTTGCGTGGTATGATAAAAGGGCCAAGGGCCAAAATAACTCTTAGAGAAAGTGTTTTGGAATCATAAACTGTTTGGCAAACTATTCTGAGAACTAATGCTGACTGCAAAAATTAATTTGGTGAGTGTTTGGTTAAAATTATTGTTTAAATTTCTTTTTTAGTGTAAAATGATTAAAGTTTCACAAATAATTTTAATCTCATAATAAAAGGCACTGCTTTATTTTTAAAGGAGCATTTACTACGAGGATGTACAAATGAATACTCCTTTATAACATTTTAAATATTTAAATCATAACACAAATCAACTTAAAATATATTTATACAAATGTTGGTAAGATTAATATATTTTCGTACAGCATATTTGGTAGAGTATAACCGGAATTCGAATTTGTAAAGTTTACAGTATAATGCATGATGATGGCGGCATGGCGGACTGGCTGGAGGGTGGGTGGGGAGTTGCTGGTAGCAAGTGATGGCAGAGGGCGTTGGTAGTGGCTGAAAAGCTAAATATTTCATTCTTAGCCATCTCAAAATCTGATTTTTCAAAAGCATGCCAACTTACTTCCTTTGAAAATCCATTTTAACCATTCTCAGGCAAAGGTGATTTTGACCAAAATGTACTCTATATTATAAGTTCATAACCAAATTATCATTTTTATATGAAAAGTGCTTTTGGACTTTTAAAAGTGATTTAGCCCAAATCTATTTTTTCTAAAAACCGAAGACTCATTTTTATCTAAAAAGTGCCATTGGACTTTGAAATTTGCTTTTGGGTAATCCAACACCAACGCCAAGCACCCACAAAATACCAGTGCCAAACTGATTGTGCCAACAATGACTAGAAATATTGAGCATTGGCGCATTTGAAACAAATGATAAGAAGGCAAACATTGAAGTACTGATAAACTATGCAGAAAATACAACCTCACCAACTTTAATTCCTTGTGAACCATCTCCACGTAAAATCTTAGCTAGATAGCCTTCCTCCATGCATTCCATTTCAACTGTTGCTTTATCCTTCACATTTTTTGAAATATAATGTCAAAATATAAGATAAACAAAACATGCAGAACTTGAAGTTAGTTCAAGGTATCAAAAGAGGAGTTTGTATCCCTACTGTTTCAACTTCGCAGAGCACTTCGCCTGGAGTAAGTTTATCTCCCTCTTTTTTCAACCACCTCGCAATATTACCCTGCAATTCCATTTTGTGTAACAAATACATTAGTGAAAATGCCACTATTCTCTGGCATAAAAACACAAAATGTACTTGCCTCTGTCATGGTAGGAGAAAGAGATGGCATCCCTATTTCTTGATGTGGAGGCAGGTCTGAAAAGAATTGAATAACTAATGATAAGTTAAAGGAATAACAGAGCCTGACAAACTAGGCAGCAGGATCTCTCTCCATTACGTATATGAACAAAACAATATGACGTTATTCTTGTTTTTTTTTTTTTTTTTTTTGACTAAGTAATAATGGTGGTGGTGTGGTAGTGACGTATTATTCACCAGATAAAAAATGTGAAGTATGACGAAGACGAAAGAGAGGATCATGATGTCAATGCTTTGTGTATAACTCATTAAACTTCTCCACTCACAAAAATAACAAATAGAGAGATAAATATTGAATATCACATATAATGACAAGAATTCAAAAAAGAAAAAAAACTAAACTAAACTCCACTGTCAGATGCACTAGAACATAAAATGGTATCCTTTTCCTCAAATTTTAAAGATAGTTGGCTAAATTTAACAAAAATAACTTATGCCAAGATCAAATCAAACAGTCCAGCGAAGAGGCATAAATTAATACTAATGCAGGTGCAAAAAACACCAACATAACAAAGCTTGAAATAAGCAAATAATGTTAGCAGCTATACAGAAGTCCTAAATTCTGTGTAGATTAATATGCTGTATAACAGTTAGCATTTGGATCAATTAACAAACAAGACAATAAGAAGTCATGATATTGCACCTATTGAGGCATCAACGGGTCACGAAGCTCAGAAACAAAAAGGGCAAACAAGACTGATAACAATCAAAAAGTTGCACAGAAAAATCTCTGTAGTAAGCTCTTCAGATGCCCAATTTTAGGTCAACATTGCTTAGCACTTGCATAAAAATAAAATATTTATCCATCAAACAAGTTGAGGAACTACGATAAAAATATTAACACAGAAGAGAGGCATAAATTGTACCTGCATTAGAGGAAAAGCTTCTGTGTGACTGCAGGTGTGAACTGGCATTTTCCGGGATAAAACAATACCCACAAAAAGAAGTAACAGAAGGATCAAATATCTGGTGGAATCAATGAGAAATGACTAACATATAAAACATGCTTATACAACACTATCCCTTTGCTAAAAATAGTAACAAAAGGATCCACGGAATGAAAAGCTCGGACCACAGAATGACCCAAGCCACCCGAAAGAGATCTAGGAAACACGGACACTCACCTGGTGCTAAAATGTCATTGCCTGACACGTATTAGACACAAACACTCTCATGATACGCTCAACACATGTCCAAATTTTTTCTTTTTCTTTTTTTTAATTCCATCACACTCGAACACATTCGACAACATTTTAGACACACTTATAACACATTTTCATTTGGATTTTTTGCTTATACTTTTATCTTTTGATAATTATAAAATACAAAGTAATAAAGTTAAGATATAGATGTTGATAATGTATAAAATTTGCTATGTTAAGTTTCGTCTAATTTGTTAATTTATATAATTATTANAATTAAAAAAATAATAAATTATGATATTAGCAAATATATCTCCTGTATGTTATGTCCTCATTTCGAGAAAAATAATGTGTTGGTGTCAGTGTCAGTGTCGTGTCCGTATTCATACTTCTTAGGATGAGATAACTGAGAACCATTAACATACCTCAAGCACCGGTTGCTATACATAACATCATTCATCAAGATTCCCATTTTTATGCCAATGCTTGATACTGTTTTACTGGATATCCCCAAAGATGGCACCTAAAAATATGAAATGTGTGATCCATTTAGCATGACTGTTGGCTTAATTGAAATAGGAATAAATCATCCCAAGATTAATGAAGCAACAGAAAGAAGCTAGCAATGGAGGAAGAAGAAAAGATAATGGACGAGATCAAAGTTCCAATCACCTGGCATTCCCTGAAATTGCCCATACTGGAACTCCATCCAGTTGAAGATTGCAGAGGTACCTCTCCTTTTCTAAGCACATAACCACGATGATGGATCCTTAAAGAAACTAGTAATTACCAAATATAATTGGAATTAGCACCTCAACCTTATGAAAGCACACAAACTCAGATCATAAATCGTAGTTGATATTCAATATTAGACAAGCAATCAATTGTACACTGACAAGTAAAAGAGATAATAAGCTTTCTAGCAAAGTTAAGAACATAATGTCCATTCGAGAAAGTAGAGATGTGCAAGCTTTCTTGCAAAGTCAAGAGCATAATGTCCATTCGAGAAAGTAGAGACATGCAAGTGATAGGCATTGACGGTTTTGGCATATAGATGTCAGCGGCAAGCGGCTGCAACATATGGAAGACTCTTGTAAAGATTCTAAATGCTTTAAACAATTTAATAGATTCCAGTTTCAAGCACTAAATGAAGTCTGGAATTACCAAAGTATCACTGCATGCCCGTTCTTCATTGCTTTTTATCAACGATCAAGAAAATCCAAATTCACAACGGCTTGTTGCACATAAATTTCCAACATTATAAGATGAATACCGGAATATGATCAATGCATGTCCAAGATAAATACCTGAATACTATTAACACATGAAGGCCCTTACACGTTATAGTCAGCTTCATAATTCACCCACCAAATCCATGTTGAAAAAAGAATCCACAGCCCAATTGGTCAACATGGCTACCCAACTAGCACACCAGCTAACACATTAGTGTCTACCTAAAAGAGATGCTTCGAGGAAAAATATCTTGTCTTCCTTTTTATTCTTTCTTAATGAATAAGTTCATAACAAGAATAAAAGTCAACTGACACCGCATTGAAGTTCAGCTGAAATCCATTTATAAGTAAAAATACCAAAAAACAATCCATTTCACAACATAGAAAGAGGGCCTATTAGACAAGAATCCCACATGGCAGGGAATAATTTATTTCATAATATTGAGATAATAGGTTCATGACAATACCATTATATTAGAATAGAGTTCAAAGATTATAAAGGTGCAACCTAGTTTATGAGGCTTCCACATCAAAGGGTCTGGGTCGGATCAGATGTATACAGCCTTGCCCTTGAATTGTAGAGAGTGATTTCATCCAATGACCTCTAGATCTTAATGGAGAAATAGAACTCAAATACTGTTACCACAAAAGCATGATAGCTGAATTGATTGAAAGCATACGTGTCACTTTTTGAATGTTGAGACAATAGTACTTCCTAACAACTAAACTACTACCCACAACTATAACAAAAGATCGAAGAAAAAGAGTGAAAGAGGACTTCCAAACAGGAAGGAAAAGTACACCCAATACTCCTTGGGCAACAATATTAGAAAAACTTTAGACATGCCCAAATATTGTGGGTAGTTCAAAATCCCTGAACTTTTGTCAGGTAATCCTAAAAATACCAACACTTGGGAAATTCGGCAACTTATAAAAGTATACACCATAAAATAAAGATCAGTGGAAAATACTTGTGAGCAATTTGGTCATCAGTCGAATTGATCAACTCTCACACGGTCTCAACAAGATAATTAGCAAATTTATAAGTCATTAGAACTAACAGTACATCATATTTGCTGTCCTATGCAACAGGCAGATATGATTTCCAGAAGATTATCAAATTAACAATTTTTAATCTAGATGTTCATTTACTTCATGATAGGCTTAACATTCTCTTCACCTTTCCAAGCAACAAAAATAAGCTTGTTTACATCAATACATCTAGAGAAGATGCACATCCTCCAAATTATCTAATCAAGGAAGTATATCACCATTCTAATATTACATAGAAGAAATATGTAAAATCATGTTGCGCAACAAGTTTAGCCCAAATGTCAATCATGATTCTGTATAATCAGCTAAGCAATCCAAAATAGCTGCATATAATGAATTTTTTTCCATTTCTAGCTCTTGTTAATTACATGGCAGCAGATCATAGTTCTTACTTTACAATCTGGCTACTAAAACAGGCACTTCACAAAAAGCTATATTTAATCATATGACAAAAAGGAGATGAAAGCTACTTCATGGATGTCAGCTACATACCATCTCCTCTATCTGAAGTTTGGCAAGCCTTGTGAGAAAACCAACGGATCAAATTGGCATGTTCATGGTGCAATAAGTCGGGAGCAACCCTTACCTGTGAAGGATGCATATACCATCAGCAACAGCACAAAACCTATAAAAGACATGCTTAATGGCCGGCACCACTTTATAACTGGTTCACTTAACCTTTAAATGTGAAATAAATAAAAAATGTATTGCAGATTTTTCAAAATGAGCAAGCCAATGATTTTTCTTATTTTTAATTCTTCTTTTCCACTTCTCAAAACCGCACATACGGTAAGTCTTACACACATCCATGTTACTCCGTTATAACACAGAGATCACTAGTTCAAACCATGAAAATATCCTCAATAATGCTAGGAGTTAGGCTCCATACAGATGACTCTCACTAGACCCCACAATGTGGAAGTCTTAAATACTGGGTGGTCCCTTTTCTAGAAAGCGTCACTGCAATCTTTTTGATCATTAATACAATACATTTATAAAGACTGTGATATGAAAATCTTAGTCTAGATTCTCTACTTACAACTGATTAAAAAATGCATCCCACATAATGGTCAAAAAGGGTCTTTATATGTATGGGATTCTATCTGCGTATTTGTCTAAGTCAAGTATGTTTAAGAGAATTGGAAAGTGATAAATCCTATTTTCACGAAATTGTGCATATCTATCTATGTGAGATTTAAGAAAAGGATGAAAGGACGGACAAAGATGGATGGTACAGGAGTGCAAAAAAGTCTTAACATGAAGTGTATGATGTAACTCATAAGACTGCTAACACAATGACAGCAAAATGCATTTGGACCCATCAGACAAACCAGTTTTGTTTATCAAAAATGAGATTGAAATCCATCAAAGCAATAATGGCAAGTTTCCCCATAATGCCATCTGTCTCCGGATACAAGGCTGAAGTAAGCCACACATCCACAGATGCGCATTAGGCAGACAGTGTGAAAGAATTTGCATCCCTCATTCGTGTAATGTGCAAACGACCTTTCCAGAGCTGATAGCATCACTTATTCCATGTCAACCATATCTTTTAAGTTTAATCTTTTCGAAAATAATGAATTCCAAATTTTAGGATTCATATTTACATATTGTAATTGCGCAGGGCTCGATAATCTTTCTAGGCCCACAAGAACACCCACTTAATCAACATCCAATCACAGCTTTTACAAAGGTTCGAAAACCTTAAAAAGAACGAGAAAGGCCATGCACCCGACAAATCATAGTTCATCTATAGAACGCATGTTTTTTCTTTTCCTTCGGAATTCTGATATAATTCCAGGAGAGGGAATAACATTTTATAACATAAGCTTTCCCACCTCCACTAACTCGAAGATTTTATTATATTAAAAAAACCAAACTTAAGAATCGCGAGTTTTAATTAAAATTTGATGCAGCAAAACAGGAAATTCACCGGTTTCGTTGGGTGGGAGGAGGAAGAGGAAGATGTTCAACATGCCATGAAGAAATTGGAGTGGTAAGCAAATCCATGAGCAATAAATTGAGAACTAGTGAGACATCTAGTGGTTGAAAATTAC
The DNA here is from genome assembly GCA_025585075.1 of Nepenthes mirabilis. Classification (NCBI taxonomy): domain Eukaryota; kingdom Viridiplantae; phylum Streptophyta; class Magnoliopsida; order Caryophyllales; family Nepenthaceae; genus Nepenthes; species Nepenthes mirabilis. The sequence goes on from JAODPA010134559.1 coordinate 16,020, forward strand.
CACGCATAAACATTCACAACTAAAATCCAGTAGTCCGGATTCCTAAACGTACCACTTAAACAAAAACTTAAAAAAACACAAAAATCAATGAATAAAAGCGAAGAAGGGGAGAGATTTCATAGAATTTAGGGGGACGAAAAGGGAGAGCGATTCAACGGCTTCTCACCTTTCTGGAGCGATTGAAGACGCGAGATGCGAAAGTCATTGTCCTGCAAGCAGAAAATCGGATAAACGATCACAAAGCCACCCAAGATTTTTGAGGATTCAAAATCCTTGCAGAAAATTGGCAGATCCCCAGCGTTGGCGAAGGAGCGGAAGAAGAGGGAAAATGAAATAGGCTGCTGAAGCTGTCTCTTGCTAAATAGTTTTGACTTGTGCTTTGTCTCCTTGGGGATTAGATGGCACGCCACCTAATTAGAATGACTGCTATTAGCATCCTCCCATATTTTAAATTTTTAGTTTGATTTAATAATTAAGATC
>JAODPA010134570.1:0-16497 GCA_025585075.1 Nepenthes mirabilis
AACAATTAGTACAACTTTTATATAAAAAAAAATTAGCAACCTTAAGATAATTCAGCAATTCCATCTTTATTAGCAAACATACAGAGAAATTTACTAAATTCTTAAAACATGCAAGCTGATGGGTCTAGTAGTTTATGGGCCAGAATAGAACTCAACCTACGGCAGGAAGAAGGGATTATGAAGCAACCACGGTCTGGCAGAGGCTCCTCTAAGCCTAAGATCTAGAAGGCACATTAGAACGCCTAAGCAGCATAACCCAGAACTATCCAACAATATATGGGTCAATAGGGTCGACCATCAGGAGGGCCCACAGATACAACTCAGCCTCCTCTAACTCAACAGATAAATTCAAGTGGGCACTATCACCATGTGGTCCTTCATGACTGCTGAAGTAAGAATTGTAGGAGGAAGTCACCATCCTGTCACCCTGAGGATTACGGCAGTACAGAGTGCCAGATGCGAAAGCACAATAATAGCTCCCTCAAAAATGTGAAACCACAGCACCTGCAGCTCACCATCGTAGGCTAGTGGTGTTGGCCACTTATAATTGCGGAGTCTTGAGTAGCAAGAATTGCTACCTAACCCTCACTCTATAAATACGCCCTTTCCACCACATGAAAAGGGACCCCGATCCTGATCTCGATTCGATCCAATCCAATCCATCCATCGATCAACCAAGGGTAATCACACTGTGGGACATTTTAATGTCCTAAGTGCTACCCTCTCACATGAATCCACTCACTAATGAGTTCATCTCCCTAAAAGCCACTCTCTTTACGAGTGCAGCACGTTTTAGCCACTCATCGATGAGTGCATCTCTCTAAAAGCCATGCCCTTGCAAGTACACCATCTCCAAGCCGCTTACTCCCTCAAGCGCATCAAATGGAGCCTAATCCTCCACCATACACTCGATTCCCCCACACTTGTATCTACGCATATTTTCTCATCCCCCTATTTTTCTATTCAACTAAGAAAGATTACTAATTTGAGTATTGGAGGACATATTAGGGAGTAAATCTCACCATTTTTTGACCTCTAGTTTTTTAGTTGTGGTGTGTAAGATCTAAGATTTAAGTAAGAAAAATAGTATTGGCTCCTAGTCGGATATCCAAATTAGTGAGCCGTGGCTCACTAATTTGTTCAATAATTTGAATTTAGGGATACCTCATTGGTACCATTTGTGAAAAATACTACAAGAAGCCTACCTCTCCAACCAAAACAAAAAAAAGCATGGTGAGCACTAGGGCTTAAGTGAGCTTGCCTGTTAGAGATGTCGCTTCTAATGGCGATAAGCTGACCGTAGGTAGTCATGGGAATGACTGTGAAGCCGCTGACATGGTAGCACTGGCTACCCTAGTGGGTGCACTATTGAATCTACTCCGAACCATCTATACCCATCTGGAGGTACCATCATTGTGGGCTCCCTCCTCCAATTTTCAGATTTCAACATCCAATAGGAGAAACTGGAGGAAGAGACAACCCACCAAGGAGAAGACCCAATGACCTGACAACCTAAAAACCCGAGTAGTCACAAGTGACAGGGCCCAAACATGGATGGAGGGCTCCCTGAGTCATGGAGCACGGGATGAAAGCCCAAAGCAGCGAAATTCATACCACTCTCATGATGACCAGAGTCCCCAGTCTAAGAGGAGGCTTCATGCAGCACCCTGCCAAGAAGGGCCCATAGCTGCCCAATCCAGAACATCTCCTCAAACTACTTGGAGTTGAGGGCATTTCTCAATGCAAAGAGAATTGTGTCCTCCTCTCAAGTGGAGGAGAGAATAAGAAAGATTGAGTAGTAGTTGTTCAAATGAAGCACTGACAGACACTCAACCAACCAAAGAACATCACCATTTATAAGGGAGATCCGGATGCAACCACTCTCTCACAAGTTCAAGATGCCAACCTTGAAACCCTACGATGAAAGTTCTGATTTGATGGACCATCTGGATTATTTTCGTACTCTGCTAGGCTTCCAGAGCCTTGACGATGCCACAATGTGTCAGTACTTTCCTCTGACCCTTAAGAGAGATGCTTGGATTTGGTATTATTGCCTACAACCAAAATTGATCAAAACATTCTAGAAATTATCTGATAACTTCTTGTCATAGTTCGCCTCTAGCTGAAGGGAGGAGAAGTAGCCTCGGTTCCTCATCAGCATCTAACAAGGGTTAAATGAAAGTCTGAAGCGCTTCTTGGCCTGATTCAATGCTGGGGCCCGGGGGATATCCAAACTCATCGATGAGGCAAAACTGAACACCTTTATGACGGTTTTACAACCGAGTAACTTCTTCAAGCACTTGGTCTAGTAGGAGCCTCAAGCCTTCCTTGAGGTAGAGACTGTCACCCATGCATAAGTAGCTGTTGAGGAGGCCAACAAAACGAAGCGACCAGAGTGCACGAACCATCACCATCAAGGATCGATGAACTAGGAAGAAAAGGAATGGAGACCACCCTAACACCTAAGATCTTAGGAAGCAGTTGAGGGTAGAGCCGAGTGTTCGAAGGGAGTTTAGACCCCTAAACTTGACATCTTTGAACAACACTCAGACAAACATTCTCACATAGATCTAGGATGAGAAATTCTTGAAGTGGCCTAAGTAGTCCAAGAACTCGGAGGGAGGATATCAGTCTAAGTACTACTTCTACCATCGATCTTTAGGCCACAACACCGAGGACTACATGATGCTATAGAAGGAGATTGAGGCCTGTGTTCAGAGTGGATACCTTACCAAGTTCCTGAGAATCCTAGGGGAGAACCTCTGGGAGAGATGAAGAGGATGAGTTGGGCTAGCAGGAGCATCTATGCAATTGGGTTGCTGCCGGAGTCGTTAATATGGTGTCTACGAGACCATCTAGAAGAAACACTCTGACCTTCCTAGGGAAAGATTCTAGCGGCAAAAGGAAGAGGGTAGGACTTAGAAGTGATATCATTAGTTTTAACGATGATGATATGGCACATATAATAACTCTCCATTCTAACCATCTAGTTGTATTTACACTCATCTCAGACAGTACGCTTAATTATCAATTGAGATGCATTTTTATTGATAATAGAAGTTTAAAAATTTTGTTATATCTTAATACTTATTTTAAATTTGGACTAAAAAAATACCAAATAAATCCAACTAAGGGACTCCTCTATGGACTGGAAAATGAACCCATTCCGATACAGGAGGCTGTTCAACTGGAGGTGACACTAGGACTGTACCTAAACATAGTGTCCCGCATGCTCACATTCCTGGTAGTTGACCTACCCTAGGTTTATAAAACTATTCTGGGATGACCCTACTTAGCTGCATTCAGAGTTATAACATCGATCTCACACCTCAAGATAATGTTCATGACAGCATGCGACATTGGAGAGGTCCTAGGGGACCAAATTACTGGTCAGACATGTTATTTGTTTCAAGTGAACCAAGCGATTCCAAGTCAACCAATTGAAGACTTTGACCTTCAAGATGAAACAACATTACTATAAGGATAGTCTGGCAAGTCAACTCATCAGATTTCCCTAAATTCCAGTGAGCTTGATAAATGTTTACAAATTAGAGGTTCACTGTCGGATCACCTGTGTGAACAGTCAATGGCTTTCATTTGACAAAACTTTGCATGGACTCCCATTGGCATGCTCGAGATATCAATCAAAGTATTGGTCCATAAGTTGAGCCTCGATCCCAGTTATTACCTTGTCAGGTATAAGCGAAAGAATCATTCCATCGAGAAACTAATCACCAACAAAGAAAAAGTCAGGAAACTACTCGACGCAGATTTCATAAGGAAAGTCCAGTACATAGATTGGTTGTCGAATGTGGTGCTTGCGAAGAAGAGCAATAGGAAATGGTGGATGTGTATTGATTTTACTAATGCAAACAAAACATGCTCAAAGGACAGTTTTTATTACCGAGAATTGACCTATTGGTAAATTCAAAGTCCAGACACGAGCTGCTAAACTTTATGGACGCCTATTCTAGTTACAATCAGATCCGAATTGTTACAATTAAATCTGGATGAGTCCTGGTAACAAAGAATACACCTCATTCATGACCGACCAAGGGTTATACTGTTACAAAGTTATGTTCTTTAATCTGAAGAATGTAGGAACCATCTACCAGAGGCTTATTAACAAGATGTTTAAGAAGTAGATAGGTCGGAATATGAAAATGCATGTAGATGACATACTCGTTAAAAGTATAGCATCCGACAACTATATTCATGATTTCAGAGAGGCGTTCGAGATATTCCGAGTACATTAGATGAAGTTGAATCCAACGAAGTATGTATTCGGAGTAGTTTTGGGTAAGTTCTTAGGCTTTATCATATCTCACCGGGAAATTAAACCCAATCCTAAGAAGATAAAGGCCATCATAGATATGAACCCATCTCGATCCGTAAAAGAAGTTCAGAGACTCACTAGGAGGCTGACAACACTATCTCAGTTTCTGGCCAGTTCGGTGGAGAAGTATCTCCCCTTCTTTAAGGCTCTAAGGGGAATGAGGGCAAGCGGTTTCCAATTGATTGTCGACTACTAGGTAGCCTTCCAAGAGTTGAAGGAATACGTAACCCATCCACCTCTCTAGTCATCTCTGAAAGAATGTGAGGAGTTATATTTCTATCTGGCAATATCAGACATAGTATTGAATTCAGTCCTGGTAAGGTAAGAGTCTAAGATACAACGTTAGGTCTACTACATCAAGAAGGTCCAGACAGATATCGAGGCTCATTACTCGCACACTAAAAGAATAGCTCTAGCATTGGTTAACTTCAATTGAAAGCTACGACTGTACTTTCAGGCTCACAAGATCTTCGTCTTGATAGACTAGCTATTGAAGGCGGTTCTTCAGAGACCTGAGATGCCTGGGCAGTTGATCAAATGGGCTATCGAGTTGGATGAGATTGACGTAGAGTTCCAACTGCGTCCAACCATAAAGGGTCAGACCCTCTCGGACTTTGTAGTCACAACAGTGATCCCAATTCCTGATACCCTCAATACGAACGAAGGCCCCCACCAACAAGGAGTTGGACCATGGATATTGCATGTGGATGGGTCATTAATGCAATCATAAAGCAGAGCAAGTGTTGTCTTAAAAACTCAAGATGAGTCGAACATGAAATACTTAATGAGTCTTGGATTCTCGACCACCAATAATGTCGTCGAGTACAAAACTTGACTAGCCGAACTCAGGCTAGCAAATGAATGCTTAGCAAAAGACCAAGTTATTTACAATGACTTGGAGTTGATCGTCAATCAGGCCACCAAGAACTTTGAAGCAGTAAGCCCATTGCTCGCAAGATAACTCGCTCGAATGAAGGGCTTAACTGAAATGTTTGATATGATGGAGAGAATCCACGTCCCCCGAGAATAAAACAAAAGGCTGATTAACTCGCAAAAGTGATCGCTACCAAAAATCTAGAGCAGTACACTCGAAAAATATAAGAAATTCATGTGACCCCGAGCATTAAAGTCCTAAAGCCAGAGGTCCTCCAAATCACGGACAGTGATGCTTAGATGACTATGTATAGAAGGTTCCTCACCAAAGGTCTTCGACTGAGAAATCAAGATGACACCAGGCATATTAAAAAGATAGCAGGTTGATATATCATCATGGATGGTAGACTATACCGACAAGGTTACTCAATCTCTTATATGCGATGTCTCACGCTGGAAAAAACTGGCTATGCACTAAGAGAGGTGCACCTCATAATCTATGGATCACATGTTGGTGGTAAGAACTTGGCATTCAAAATATGCGGCAGGGTTATTACTGACCGATGATGAAGAAGTATGCCGCGGATTTCTAGAAGAAGTGTAAGAGCTATCAAGTCCACGGCAACATTCTACCCCAGCCGCACATGGAGCTGTGGACCTTGTAGTCGCCATGGTCGTTTGCATAGTTGGGACTCAACATTCTAGGCTCATTGCCAATCACCTACAGGTAGAGAAAGTTCATCATTGTCGGCATCGACTATTTCACAAAATTAGTAGAAGCCTCCGTATTAGCACGAATTACCAAATAGAATGTCACAAAGTTTGTTCGGCAAAACATAATTTGCAGATTTGGGATTCTTGAGGTTATAGTGACTGATAAATGAACCCAATTTACTGGTAAATAATTCACCAAATATTGCACGAGTTTAAAAATCTAACTGGTTCACACTTCCATCACCTACCTACAAGTGAATGGGTAAATGGAAGTAACAAACTGCACCCTAATATATGGGTTAAAGATGAAGTTAGAGGATGCCAGGGGCTATTGAGTGGACGAGCTACCTTCTATACTATGATCCTACAGGACGACATTAAGAAAACCGATGCGAGAGGCACCCTTTAGCTTATACTATGGAGCTAAAGCGATCATCTCGGTGATCAATTTGCCCAACTTTCGAGTCAAAGGCTTTGACCCACAAAGTAATTCCTAACAACTCAGAGAGTATCTTGACTTGCTTGAAGAGGCTCAAGACGCTGTAAGGCTATGAACAATAACTTGTTAGCAATGTATGGCTAGGTATTACAACAAAAAGCTGAATGCATGCTAGTTCAAGGGGGGAGACCTAGTTCTTGGGAGCATAGTGGCAACAGGCAAACCCACCATCGAGAATAAATTGTCTCCCTAAAGGGACAGACCGTTCTAGTCTCAACAAACTTCCGAACAGGGTATACAAGTTGCGCACCTAGAATGGAAAACTGGTTCCATGGACATGAAACGCCATCCACCTTAAGAAGTACTATCAATAAGCCCTCGCCGAGCATAGGTAAGTCTAGTGCATAACATACAAACTACTTGAGTAATGTAAATACGTTTAATTTAATAAAATAATCATTTGCTTCATTCATTGTGCCAATCATTTGAATACTTGTGTGGTTGCATCAATTCAAAGGCCTAGATTGCCTCTAAGTTAGGTGAAATACTCCACCTGTAGACCAACCTGCAAAAGTAGGACAAAGCCTTAGACCTATATTCTGAGTGGCCCAAAAGTGGTTGACAATCTAACCTCAGTCTGACAATTGAGCTGCCCAATTGAGGTCGAACACTATGGCCTGAGGAGCTTGCGAACGAAAGTCAAAGCTGTCCAAAAAAGCAACCACTACATAACCTTAGGGGGCTTTTTAATATGTATGCGACAACTTCCTTTGGCAAGAACAAGCACTGTTAGTCAACGATGGTCGGATATTATGACCTGAGGAGCTTACGGACAAAAGTCGGACCTGCCTAAAAGAGCAGCCACTATAAAATAAAACCTTTGATAGAATAGGACTCAATGGACAAGTGCGACAATTCCCTCTTACAAGGATGAGCACCATCAGTCAAGTGCAAGCAATGGTCTAGACTCCGCTAAAACCTAGTGGTTAGGGCGACCAAACCTAGTCTACCACCAAGAGGCTCTACCGGTGCTATAATATCCTTTCACAAAAAAGACTACATACATACAAAAACAATCATCTAACCCGAAGATAACGGCAATTACGCTCAGTCGGCATACAGTGCAAGTGTTGAACAAAATCAAACAACACGAACAGAGAAGCTTCAGTGACAATGATTCGAACAACTCGCTCATTTATTGAAAAATTAACATGTACAATAAGAAGAGTCCATCTAGAAATGCAAAACACTGCCAATGCCTATGACTCAAACAAAAGACAATCTTAAGGCTAGGAGCCCCCAGAGAACTTTTCTTTGGCAAGTAGAGCCCCCGGTGAACGTGGCAAAGGCTCCCAACTTATCTTCAGGAAGTCAAACAAGTTTAATTGACTTTGAGCTCCAGCGTTCCTCGAATCAAGGAAGCCAATCGGAAAGTCTGGAGCTGGCAAGGATGCAATCTATCTGCAAAAGTGAATGCCGTCTCAAAACCTCTCGTCCATCACGCAGCTGACTTCATTTGGGCGGAACCTGATCCTCAACTCTCCATCAGGTTGGGCACATTTGTTCCAAAGATCAGTGAGTTGCTAATCAGTCTCCCAAAGCATGTTTTTGTGTGAGGAGATTCGATCCACAGCAAGAGAATATTCCTCCAAGAGCTCTATGGATCTCACTTCAAACTTAGACAACGGTTGGTTGAGATACGGGGCCCACTCTTGACTTTGTAGAGCCTAAAAAATGGCAGTATTCACTTATCGCTCCATCTACTCCCGCACGGCAAGATCAGCATGCACTTGGGACAAGCAAGAGATCTCAACATCCCACTAATGCAAAGCCTCCACCACTATGTGAAGCACTTCTTGTAGCTATCAAGCAAAATACAACAGTTAGCTGGGGGAGATAATGAAAAAACTTAATCACAAAATGAAGAACTTTACAAAGCAATAACTTGATGAATGGTGGACCCTCTTGATGAGATGAACCCTCCTAAAAAGAGGGGCTAGGAGAAACCTTGACTCTAGATCTAGCCAAAGGCAACAAATACTACATAGGTCATGCATTGCCGAGGATAGGTGCCTCAAAGCTTAGGGGAGGAGGAGACATGCCCGAAGCATCTGGAAGTACAAGTGTTGAAGCCTCCGGGCAAGGTGCTTCCTCAGTGGTCGCAGCCTCTGAGTTGTACCCAATCATCTCTTCTTCCACCTAATGGTCATTGGCAACCACCTTGTTCTGAGTAGTAGGGGGAGCGAAGGCTAATGGTTTAGGTGACGAAGCCAGTAGAATCGAAGCCCCAGGCTTGATTGCAGTCAAAGCGTTGATTAGTTCACTCTAGCCATTGGCCTATGGGTCATTTATTACACCAACAAAATCCATTGGGGCCTCTCCGTCCTTGGCTTGTTCGGATGGCTCATTAAAAATCAAATCATCCAAAGAAAAATGAGTGGAACTGAGTCTCCACGATGACTCACCGGCAACCAAGTGAGGTGCCTTCACACAATCCTCATCGATAGCCTGGTAGTACTTAGAAATGGTGGGAGATGGAGGGGCCACCCCACCAAACACCCGCCTAGGAGAATCCTAGACGGATAGGTCTCCCAACTTTCTCTTAGGGCGATGGGACGATGTGGTGGTGGCCTCGTCCCCTTCCACTGGGACCTCCCACTGAACTTCATCAAGCACCCTTCAGAAGAGCCAGCGGTCAGTGTGGTACAAGATAGCGGCATTCTCTTTGGCGAGCCTCGTTGACGCTTTCGCCATCCATTCCTCCTTTAGAATGTCAACAAAAGTAAGCCCCGTAGACTCTACCGCAACTGTTCGAGATTCCCCACTCAAAAGGAACCACTATATAAAAGAAGTGGTCCTTCTAGCTCTTTATTGACTTTGGATTCCCCCCACTTATTTTGAACTTCTTGTGGGGAGTGAAGGAAATCCAGTCAACATCTTAATTGAGCCAAAAAATCAAGGCTTGGGCATCTAGCAAAAGTTCTCTGGTTTGAAAGGAGACGCATAGAGAAACAAGATGGCAAAGAGAATTGGGACGAAAAGTGAGCCACTAGGGTTACCAAAGCCTTTAAAATCTTGCACAACTCCCTCACGAATGGAACATGAAGGCCGGTATTCAAATGTTTCTCATAGATGGTGATAGATCCTGGACAAGGAGTACAAGTCGTATCGTCAATACTAGTCATAGCCGTATTGTCAATACGGGGCATAGCATACTGAATGGCACTCGGAGTGTTATACTTATTGTACAAAGATTCCACTTCTCTGCCAGTGAGGAGGGATTAGATCTCAACGATGCCCCAGGAAGCCAATTGAGGAACATTTTTTTTCTGTAAGTAACTTATATATTGAGATAATAGAATTTATAAAAGCTATGTTCTAACTCTAGGATACATTCAGGCTTAGAATTAGAGTATTAAAGTTAGCGCAATTCTCAAGCTTCACAATAGGATCATGCAGGAAACCGAAAGAAAAGAGGACAAAAAAGTCAACTATGTCTAATACATGATAAAGGCAGATTTTATCTTATCATGATGGATATGTTGTAATTATTTCTTCCAACAAAAGTTATCTCCAACTTGTGACGAATTGTAGCTTTGATCAGTTTTGCAAGTTGAGTCTCATCCTTTGGTGGCGAGTTATTGAAGGTTGTGTGGTTACACTTTAGCCAAATGAAATACAGTGAAGTTACAAGTGTGAGACGAAGAAAATATGCTTTGATATTCTTTCCCTTCCATTTGTAAGCTACCTAGGTAATGTTTGATTCCCAATCATTGTATGGCCAACACACTCCAGCATAGAGACACATCATTCTCCACACACCTCTCGAATAGGGGCAATTAAAGAATAAGTAATCATGGTTTTCTAATCCATTGATGCAAATAGTAACGCATTAGGTTGATGAAAAAATATACCAATACAGTCCAATGTGCTTAACCTCCTATGAATAGCCAACTAGAAAATACAAGCTTGTATAGGGATGTGGTGAGGGCCCCAAACAAGATGTGCTCACACCACTTTGTCTATTGTGACTTGGAAGACTTCATAGGCGGATTTCACAGTAAATACACCATTTGGTTTCCCAACCATTTCACCTCATCTTTTGGAGTAAATTTTGGAGAGTAATTTTACATTTTTTTCCACAATACTAGCCACATCCACGTCATACTAATTGGGGCACCTCCATGACCCATCATAACTGATATCCTGGACTGTAGCATCTCGAGTTAATCTAGTAGTAGTCATCAATTGCTTTGAATATCTATCATTGAGAGGCCCCAATGGGTGCTAATTATCGGTCTATTGGAAAGTTCCAACACCATCTCCAATGTGATAGCATATCATGAACCGAAGATGAGGAACCATGCCATCTCCTTCATCCTTAGCAGTACAAACATCCTCCTAAGCTACCTTTGTTGATATTTTGCCATCAATGGAACAATGGCAAAGGAAACGACACATGTAACCCTCTATCTTCTTCAACACAGCTTTAGGGATAATGAAAATTGAAGTCCAATAAAAGTGGATTGTTAATAGAATAGAAAAGATAAGTTGGAGGCGGTCACCAAAGGACAACCATCGATTCTTCCAAGAGGATACCCTCCTCACCACTTTATCTAACAGTGGTTTACAATCATTCTCTGAGAGCCAAGTAATGATGAGTGGGACTCCTAAGTATCGAACCGAGAGCTATCCCTGCTTGTGTCTCGTTATATCTTTGACTTCCTTTACTATGCTTTCATCTTTGGTGCAAAGAAACATTTTACTTTTATCTCGATTAGCTATCAGCCCTGAAAGCATTTGGAATTCCTCAAAACATCCATGAAGCAGCCTCACTGAATTGGCATCCACCTTAGAGAAGAGCAAAAGGTCATCCGCAAATGCAAGCATCACAGTACGAGTACGTTCATATTTCTAATGGTATTAGAAAGTGCTATTCCTACAAGCCTTCACTTCAATGATTCCATTGAGAATCACTTCAATGATTCAATGATCCCCTTGCTTAGGCCCCTTCGCTCCTTTGAAAAATCCCACTAATTCTCCATTGATTTTGATAAAGAAGGATGTAGTTGTTATACATTGGAAGATCCAATTCACTATCATAGGAGGGAAGCCCATCAATTCCAGAGTAGCAATAAGGAAGTTTCATAGGATATAATCATACGCTTTTATCAAATCTACTTTCATTGCACACCATGGTACGTCCTCGCTAGTATGGTACTTATTGAGAAACTCCTGGGCAAGCAAAACATTATCTCAAATGCGCCTTCCCGCAACAAAGGTAGTATGGCAACTATTAACCAGGAAAGGGAGGGTAGGCTTGATACGATTTGTAATAATCTTTGAAATAATCTTGTAAATAACATTACAATAGAAAATAGGCCGAAAATCAGTCACCTTGGAGGGAGACATCACCTTGGGAATCAAGCTAATGATGGAGGCATTGACTTGCTTGAGGAGCTTGCCATGCTTGAAGAAATCTTGAACTACCTCAATAATTGCTGGACGCACAATATTCCATGTCCCCTTGAAGAATTTCGATGAGAAACCATTAGGGCCTGTCGCTTTACGGTCGCTAATGGAAAACAGGGATGCTCACACTTCCTCATCATTCATCGGGCTACAAAGAGTTTGATGAAGATTATATCAAATAGTGCGCATAATGAATGGATGAAGTCTTTCTTTATTAAAGGGAATATCAACACCACCAGTCCCTAAAAGTCACTGGAAATGGGAAGTGATCAAATTCTGGACCTCTTCCTTGCTGCTAGTAGACATACCATCATCTTTAATCAGTGAAAGTATCCTGTTGCGATTGCAATTACTAATGACTGAATGAAAGAAGAACTTTGTGCATTGGTCACCTTCTTAAAGCATTGAATTTTTGCCTTTTGCTTAAGGAAATCAAGCTCCTAGGCCATGGCTTGAAGATAAAGCAGATTTACATTGTTTCTCCTCTTCAACAATCCTCACGATGTTCAAATGGTTGGGGCTGGCCCTTTGACAATCCTCCAAAGCCTTTGTTTATCTAGCCACCTCCTCATAAACATTGCCAACTTTATCATTCACCCTTTTACACTGTCTTTTAAGATTCCTCATCTTAGTAATGAGTCAATACATCGAAACATCGTGCACCTTTCCCTACCAGGCCTCACTAACAACTCGGACAAATTGTGAATTTTTGGTGAGAATGTTGATGAATTTAAATATAGCTTTCTGGGGTTGATCAACGCCCTCTCGATGAAGCATACAAGAAGAGTGATTTGAGTTTCTCGCTAGGAAGAAGGAAGCTTTATAAGCAATGAACTCTAAAAGCTAATTTCCATTAACGAGAATTCTATCCAATTTCTTGTAGATACGGGCAGCCACATTCCGACTATCATTCCATGTCTAGAATACACCATCATAACTCAAGTCGTTAAATTTACAGTCCGTGAAACATTTATCTAATTCCATGAAGCTCCTCACATTCAAATTGCCCCCCAATCCTTTAGAAGGTGATCTAATTGCATTAAAATCACCCAATGCAGCCCAAGGAGCATTATGAATCTGATTACATTTAACATGGAGGTTGTCCCAAAGTACACGCCACCCAATTTCTGAGTTTGAGCCATAGATAAATGAAACAAAGAAGACTTTCCTATCCACTTTATTTCAGGCTTTACAGTTGATAATTTGATCCTCTGTAGAAAGTATAGCCATCTCCATGGTCTCAACAACCCATCCGACCCAAATCTAGCCTATAGATGACACCGAATAATATATAGCCCAATTCTAACTAGACATCAAATTCTCTGCAGTTGTTTTAGCATTACTTTTTCTACTTTTAGTTTCAACCAACCCAACAATGGAACAATGAGACAAACGAATAAAATGTCAAATCTCATGAGTTTTAATATAGCCATTAAGTCCACAAACATTCTAACAAGTCATACTAATCATAAGAATATGTAGAAAGGAAGTTGTTTCTTTTAGGACCGACACTTCAAAATAGATTTTAGAATCGATTTTTCCGTGTTCATAAGTACCCCCATGGTGGAAGATGCTGAAGGGACACGAGCCTCCGATTGAGTATGCGCACCAACTAGATCTATAGGGAGCATAATCACATCATCTTTCTTACTTGAAAAAAAATCAGCTGCCATGAAACACTCCTGATCCAATCATTCTTGAACTGGTAGCTAGATGCCATTAGATGCAGCAGTAAGAATCTCCTTCTGCTTAGATTGCTTAGGAAGTAAAATGATTTGATTCATAGTAGGCATGGCACCCGAATCATCAATAGCTTGATAAGCTACACTCGGTTACACAGATCTCTGATCACGATCGGTCAATTCGACAATGTGAGGAATTGCAGCATCTCCAAGAGAAGAGCATGCCTCATCAACATCTTGAAGAATAGCAAAAGGATTGGACAAAGGCACGGATGGACCTGGAACAGGGGAAGTAGGACTGTAGCGCCCTTTTTCTTATCCTCCTTAGCTACTTTAGCATGTGTCTAATGGGTATCAGGGAGGACCCGCCTCGTAGTCAATATATCAAATTTGATTTGTATTGATTTTTACTATGGCTAGTTTGCTGACAAGTGTTACAATGAAGGGGCTTCCATTGATACCCAATATTTACTTCCACTACTTATTGCATCCCAGAATTTGAACTACTCCCAGTATTCAGCCAAACTTTATCAGGGAGTGTAGCAGACTCATCAACCTTCACACAAACTCTAGCGAAACGCATATGCTTCATTCTTGCTGTATTTGCGTCCAATTGAATCGGCTTGCCAATAGCGCTCGCTATCCAACTAAGGCCCAACAAAGTCTAAAACTCAACAAGCACATTGAACATATTAATTCATATTGGGAATGTCTTATGCTCATCCTTAGACAATACCATTCCCGGTTTCTAGTGATTAAGAAATAGAGTGTGTCCCACAAACGCCAAAGGTCCTTGAGCCACACATTTCTCGAACATCTCCTCATTTGAGAATCGAAAGAAGAACCCATTGTCATTTTCAGCCATATGAGAGAGCTTGAATTGTGCCCAAATTTTTTGTGCAATGAAATTCTCCACATGGAAATTAAAGGCTATCATAAAAATATCCAACTAAAATGGCGCCCCAAACAGCCTTCCCTTGCTGAAGAACCTCACTAGGTGGAGAAAATTGAACGATATATCCGGCCAATTTAGGAGGGGAAAACACTAAAGGGCCAAACTGCCAAGGGACCCCTCTTTCTTCACAATAGAAGACCATGATAGTTTTGTCTTGTCCACCAAACATGATGGATTAACCCCCGAGGGATTCCAGGACAGAGGGAAAATAGAGCCTTCGTTCAATTCAGAAATAGAGACCAAAGAAACTATAAGAGCAAACTAGGGTATAGAGATTTGAAGAATAAAGAAGTGCAGAAGTGGTTGGGAGCCAACGCTTAAATAGCAAATCCCTTGGCCCTTCAACAATGTCGTTTGAGGGTATTGAAAAGGCATGTCTCCATAATGATTGTGACACATGCCCGCACCGCAGAGTGCTCTGGCATGTTAGTTCGCTAGGCCAGTCATGATGACTGATGCTACGCCTCCCTATGTAGCTTGTAGACAGTTGGCGGCCCTGACACCAAGATCAGCGAGTCGGGGGCATCGTATAGTAATGATACTTTGACACGCCCTTTTTCCAAGATAGCAAACTGATGACGCATGACCTTGAAAGAGTCAAGACTGATTTGATTAATTCATATTCCAACCAGGCATTCGGGATAAGTCATTGTAAGTCAAATTGTCAGAAGACCAAGTTGTCTGTACTCAAAGTTGTCACATTATTAGAAATTATGCAAAAAAATAACATCTAAGCACTTCATCCATCCGAGATAAATAAGAATATTGGAGCGATACAATGAATATAAAAATGGTCAGGAAGTTCCATTCATTAATTTTTTTTTTTTTTACAATAACAAGCTTCCAATAGGGATAGTACAACTTGAAAAGGAATAAAAAGATACATGGAGCGAATGACCCGACTATAGTCATCCAATCAACCTCGGGATGGACACATAAAGAAGAGAGGCTCTCACCACCAAGAACTGCTCACTTTGGGCAAGAGAGAGCTGAAAAGCCCTCTTTGCAAGAACAAGGCGTAGTTCTCTAAATTATTATACTTGCTCTTAATTGGGAGGCAAATCAAAGAAAAGCCCTTGCCCTGGAATGGAGTCCCAACTATAAGAACAATACGTTCCAGACGGACAAGAAAAAAAATCCTCCGTCTTACCAGAGCCGGGAGCAAGGCTACAAAGGAGCAAGGTTCCTGAAACAGATAGAAGAAGGAACAACCATCCCAGTCAGAAACTTGTCACAGAGAAGATCACCCAGTGCCGATAAGGAAGATAGGAAACTGCCCCCAAAAACCCATATTTCGTTCAGTATGACACGAGGCTGATTTTGGGTTGGGCGTATAAGAGAACAACCAAGGCAGATTCCCATATAAAGAGGGTAGCCAAGGCAACTTTAGGCGCATCCTCGGACACCAACTTCGAACATTGGGAAGAGCTCCCTCTAACTCCAGCTTTTGGTTGCATAGGCTCTGTGCTAGCTTTGACTGTGCCCACTCCTTAGCAGATAGGTAATGATTTGTGATGCAGAGCATAAAGAGCCCCTCCACTTATAGCTAGGAAAGGGGATTAACTAGCATTTAACCAAGGAGATTACAGTGACGATAGAAAATTGCCAATGGAAGAGAACCAAATCAAAATCAAATCAAATCCTACCAAATGGAGTAAAGAATCTACGAAGCACACCTGGAGAAGGAGCACACATGAATACCAGCAACCAACATCCTATAAGGAACATACTGGGGGTTAAAAATTCAAACATCTCAATATAGGGAGTTAGTGACGGGTCGACCCAAAACTCAACCCATAGGAGGAAGGTCCCAAGAAGTAGTAACAGTCTGGCAGAGGCTCCCCCATGCCCAAGATCCAGAAGGTGCATTAGAAAGATCAAGCGGTACGATCCAAAACTACCTAACAATATTTGAAGAAAGAAAAATATTAGAGTTTAGAAGCTTCATTATAAGAGATTATGAAACTTTTTTTATTATTTTATTAATTTTTGAAAAAAATTATCGAGATTGTGTTCTCAAGAACTT
>JAODPA010134571.1:0-44198 GCA_025585075.1 Nepenthes mirabilis
CTTTATTCCTTATACTATTCTACAAATCAAATAAAAAAATATTAATTTCTACCTTATTCTATTAACAACCAAACATGGGAATAACAATTTCAACTCTATTCCCATCTTGTTCTATTTCTACCTTATTCCATTACGATAACCAAACATACCGTTAAAGGGTAAATTTTAACTTCCTTTTTCTACCAATTTCAGATTTGCCATAGATAAAATCTGCCAAAGCAGAATCAAAATCGGTTTTGAGAATTCATCAAATAGCAAAATCAAAACTAAAATTCAAGATTCCAATCCCTAATCTAATATGATACAATAGAAATGGCCCTCTTGCAATTTTTATGCCAAACTACATTGAACGAGGAACATGTACAGCTATTGTAAAGAACCGCAGGAATAGGATCCACCAAAATCAATATATCTTATACACATTCCGGATTTATAGCAAAAACTCAATGGAGATTTCCGGCGGCTAGTCTTCCTCAACGATGAACACGTCATACACCATCCGATCAATCCGAATTAGTAGTCATTGAGCTTCCATAGCTGCATCCGGTCTCTGTGGCGGCACACCTCAGATGATTTACTTTGCTGTAACAACCAACGAGCGAGCCGTATAGCCGTTCTAGCAATCTAAATAATGGGACATCAGTTATAAACTAAAAAAAATAGACACCGATACGGGATTCAGACACCCCATCGACAGAGCAATGCACTAGTTTTCTTCAAATGAAGACACGGTATGGTAGAAACACATTCGTTGAAATTCATAGTTTGTCAATAATCTGAATTTATAATTGATCAAACTTACTCATTTATGCTAAATTATGAACAAAAAAGTGTATTTCTTGTTTATCATCCAAGAAAATCGATATACAAATAAACCAATATAAATAAATTGTGTAATAATATACCTCACATAATGGGGAAAAAGAACAAGGATGGCGGTGAGGATTAGGTTTTTAATTATTTCGAAATTATCAAATGATATAAATTTTCTTTAATTTTTATTAGGAAATCTTTTTTTTCCGTAAAATTACAAAATAACTTAACGTGCCGGAACCAAAAAGAAAAACATAAAATAATCTGACGCATGTAATAGGTGGTCAAAAACCAGCATGCTAACTTGGAAGAAGTGTCTGTGCTTCTTATGTTGTAAGATATTACCTTTACTGGATGAATTCCTGCTGCTGCTGTGACCTTTTTCCTGAGAAATTGAAGGATTCTTGGAAGCAATCGAAGAACTCTGGAGACCTTCTAATAGCTGCATGAGAGAAAATCTCAATCAAATTGCAAGGTCAGGAACAAATCCCTTCAGCCAAGTTTAGTTTTAGAGATTCTAAATAAGTCGCACTGGCAACAATAATCAAGAATCATGTCATAAATGTCAACTTTAAGATTTCGATTCTGATTTCATTAAAAGCATTTGCAAGGTTAGATGGTTTAGTTCAATTTGGGGATACCTTTTAGCCATGCTTAAAACATCTTTTAAATAACGTGACGTCTATCTATCAATTTATTTTTATTTGGGCCTATTAGCACATATGACTGAATGATACATCGTATCATCGAGAGCTTCTCAAAGCTGGCTAAAAGAGTGCCCAAACACCACAAATTAGGAGTAGTATTTGGGGGATACATTTTAGCCATTCTTAAGACAACTTTTAATGACATGGCATCTATCTATTAATCTATTGTGTGTGCCTGTTGCCGTATACAAATGGATAATGCATCACATCATCAAGGGTTTCTCAAAGGTGGCTAAAGGTTATTTCCTAACACCACCTATTAGGAGATATGTCTTGGAGACATCTTTTAAGTGATGTGACTTCCATCTATTCATTTGTTCTTATGTGACCCATTGGCATATATAGATGGATGATGCACCTTATCATCAAGGGTTTCTCAAACACCATTAAATTGGAGAAATGCTTTTGGAACATCCATTAGCTATTCTTAAAATATCTTTAAATGACATGGCGTCCATCTAACCATCTATTCTTATATGAACTCATTAGTCTACACAAATGCATGATGCACTGCATCACCAAAGGTTTCTCAAAGGTGGTTAAAGGGTGCCTCCTAATGTCAACTGTTAAGAGAAATGCTTTAGAGATACCTTTTAATAATCCTTAAGACATTTTGGATAATGTGGCATCCATTATTTTTATGTGGGCTCGTTAGTCAACATGGATGGATCATGCACATCACCGAGGGTTTCTCAAAGGTGGCCAAAGGGTGCCCTTAATACCACCTCTTAGGAGAAATTTTTTGAAGATACCTTTTAGCCATCATTGAGTTACATGATGATTATTTATCCAACTATTCTTATATTATCCCGTTAGTATATATGGAACATGGATCAATGATGCACATCATCGAGGGCTTCTAAAAGGTAGCTAAATGGTGCCCCTAATACTATTTGTTAGAAGAAATGTTTTGGGGATACCTTTTTACCATCATTAAGACATCTTTGAGTAACATTATATCCATCTATCTATTTATTTATGGGCGATTAGAGGATATGGATGGATGATGCACGATATCACTGAGGGCTTCTGAAAGGCGGCGAAAGGGTGCCCCTAACACCGCCTATTAGGGTAAATGTTTGGGGACACCTTTTAGCCATTTTTAAGACATCTTTAAGTCACATGGGATCCACCTATTTTTTTGTGGAACATTAGTGTGAGGATGGATGATACACCATATCAACGAGGGCTTCTCGAAGTTGGCCAAAGGGTTCCCCTAACACTGTCGATTAGGAGACATAGTTTAGGAACACTTTTTAGATCCTTAAGACATTTTTGAGTGACGTGTTATCAAACTATCTAACTATTCTTATATGGGCGCGTTGGAATATACAAATGGATGATGCACCACATCATGAAGGGCTTCTCAAAGGTGGCTAAAAGGTACCCCTAACACCACTTGTTAGCAGAAATATTTTGGGAACACCCTTTGGCAATTCTTAGGACATCTTTAAATGACATAACGTTTATCTATCTATCCATTTTTATATGGGCCTATTAGTGAATATAGACGGATAATATGCCGCATCATCAAGGTTTTATTAAGGACAACTAGATGGTGTCCCCTAAAACCGGTTAAGAACCAAGCACATGCATACACAACAAAAACAGAAGCACTACCAACTCAACCACATGAGATTGACTACAATAATCCTTTTGAACCAGTCAAAATCTGTACACTACCTTCAGTTCAAGCTCCTCTATCTAATTCAGCCCTTCTTTAAGCCTCCAATCAAACACTATCCAATGGAGATAGAAACATCGGCTAACATGTATTGCTCACGGGCTTCCAATATTAATATTTTTCAATTTCACGAATTGCCATATCGGCCGATATATCAGTCAATATGATCTTGTCAGCTTATAATTTTTGAATTCTTCTAATATATCTAATATTAATGAACACTATTTGATATTGCTATGGACGTAAACTATACAATACCAATATTTCATCCACAACTTACGCACATTGGTCCGTAACTAAGAATGCAAAAGAGCAAGAGAGAGGGGAGAGACGGGAGGACAATAAGGAAGAGAGAGTATGATGAAGACATCATAGAGATTTGACATATTAGTTTACTTTATTAGATTTGATTCTATTGTTATCATATCTGGAATATTTCTGAAATTCTATAATTTAAGTAGTATCTAAAATAACAATAAAAGATTATATTTTTTCAAATATTTCCTTATTTTAAGTCACTGGAGATGTTTCTTGCATAGTTATCAATAAATGATATAATAAATGATATAGCTAGAGCAAATCCTAGCTATCTTTCATCAGTGATTGAAACAAATAAATGGATGGAAATTAAATCATACAGATTTTACAGACAGAAATTATGGATTGAATGGGAATTGAATCAGAAAGAACAGAAGAAACAAATGAAGACACCATGCAATAAACTAATTCCAATTGCAGAGGAATCAAAGAGAAGAAATTTTGGCATATCACAAATTTTATCCAGGTCAAATCAGGATTTGTTTTCCCTAATTATGACAAAAGGTGATTTCTGCTATTTATTTTTGCTGGATAATAGAAAATTAAACAAGCCCAAACCTTGTCGTTAAACAAGACTTAAGGAAAGAAGTTGCTAAACACCATAATTACATTAAGATCAAAATTTTAGACTATCATTAAGCAACATATAGTAAGTAAATCGAGTATAAGAAGCCATCTCTCTAATTAACTAACAACCGTAGATGAAAATATCAGCCTATATATATGAGTATCGAGACCTCTCGATACTACGACAATATTACAACGTGTATTCGTATCGGCTGATATAGCCAATATTTCGGTCAATATAACCCTATTAATTTATAATTTTCAGAAATTTTTTTCTGTTTGATATATCCGATATCGTTACATATTATCCGATATATCTAATATCAATATGACCGAGGCAAATATTAATACCGATACCAATATTTTTATCCATGCTAACAATGCTCCACAACATCTTTAGCATTTTAAAACAATTGTGCATTTGTTTCAGGGGAGGAAAAAGAAAGGGACACCTCCTGTTCATATCTCTTGACAAAAAGTGCAATCAAATAATGTCCATCTAGCAGGCCCCCACTAGCCCGAGCAAACAATCAAATACTTGCATGTAGAAGGGAAATGCTATCTACTTGGAAAAAATATAATTCAATAGTAAATAATTATTTATCTTTTGATTGCTTTGTAAATTTTCCTTTTTTTCTTTTTTCTTTCCCGCACTAGTGGAAGTACTTGATTTTACACACTCGAAAAAGCTGCTCTAATTTATTACACTTATGGATTTATTCACTTTGAAACACAAAAGTCATTTTTATGAGTGGGGGTACTACAAAAGGTTTGTGAAGAAGTAAGATCTCAGTCTTCTAGTCATTAATATAAGAACTGAACAAAAGGAAGGAAACTAGGAGCATTATTTAGTTTCAGTGAAAGGAAAGCAACGCGACAATAATTTATTTAAGCAATGAAAACTTACTCTATGTGTAGGCTGAATTCTTCGCTTCAATCTGCGGGATGGTTCAACTGCTTCAGGTACAGAATTACTGGGATTCACATTGTAGACTTTCTCCTCTTCGATTTTTGTCAACTTCCCCTCGGAAGATGGAGCTTTTCTACTACTCAGCCACTTGAATTTAGAACTTGATGAGATTTTCTTCAATGATCCATCTACTCGATGAGTAAAAGAACATGAAGGACCTTCTGCAGCATCTTCAGTGTTAAATGTCTCATTATCTTTCACTTGGCGATCATCAAGTCGATCCACCAAAGTGGTTACAAGATTATCCCTCTGGGGAACGATTCTACTGGAGACACCATGAGGTTTACGAATGCTAGGAACTTTAGCTTTCGATTTCACTGGTTGCTTTTCCTTTGAATCTGATTTTGAAGCATTTCTCAATCTGGGCGACACGGTTTTTTGAGGCATCAAGTACTTTGCAAATTTGGCTGAATCATTAGTTTCATTATTTTTGCTGCTTCTATCAGGAGGATAATGTTTGCTGACATCCACAAATTTTGCCTTCCTGCCAGGCCTAGGAACACCGAAAACCACTCTTGATCTTTCCTTCTGCAAGCCAGTTTTCAAAGTTCTTGGTGCATTGAGCTTAGACTCTTCTCTAGGGTTTCGACCGACATTAAATAGCTTCTCACTGGCTGATAAAGCTAGTAGTTTTGGATCCTCCGCCTTCCCCAAATCACAACTAACATCTCTATTTCCCTTTTTTTGTCGTTTTTCTTGTGGTGTATCACCCTGTACACACAAAACAAGGCAAGAGGTCCATTCAAGAGTAAAGAAATGACACCACCATACAGATTAGATCAATCAGACAATACACATTGTTCGACTTGGAATGGGTAATGAAGAAAATAGAAAATATGGCAATTCCTTAATAACATAGAAACATGCTTCATTGGAAATTAGGAAAGATTCAAATGAATAATCAAAGACAGCTTACAAATAAAAGGAGTAATTTGCATTACTGATTCTATAATTACACTTCAAAACATAAGAAAATAATCCAGATGTTTCAGTGTGGGAAGAAAAATATCTTCGGATATTGAGGGAACTTAAAAGATGAAGATATCCACACTCAGTAAAATTTATTTGCCTCAACTCCCAAGTAATCGCACCAAAAACTCGAGTTCCTTTTGGATTTCCTTCTTGATCAATAGCAACTGCAGCATTGTCATTATATTGTATTATCATATTATTGTCGTGTTTAAGTTCTTTTCGGATACGTACAATTATAGCTTTGATTACTTTTGATCTTTCTAAGGGTATATTAAGGAAATTCTACATCATGAATTAAAATAGAAAGTCCAAATGGTGTCACAATTTAGAGGTTATAAAAAGAAGTGAACTGCTTTTCTTTTTCTTTTTCTTTTTTTTCCAAACATTCTAAATATTATTTCTCAATAAGAGATGATACCTGGTAAGACAAGCTATGTTTTCCCAAAGGGGACCATACGATCCATTTTCCGCCATTCCAAATACAAGATGGCCTTAGGTTCCAAGCTCTAACCACTGACGTCTCCCCACAAGCTGCAGATAGAGATGGCTGTAAGATTTTTATAATCGGCTTTCCATGCAAAATATATGCTTATTAAATGTGGGGAAAAAATCCTACAAACCTGGAAAATGCAAAGTGAATGTCATATCTTCTTTCTCATTCTTTTCAATTACCACACCTTCACACCAGCTGAATGAGAGACATAACCAATGAGAGCAACTTCCGCAAAAACACCGTAAAAACTAGACAAGAACCATCAGCAATTTTTTTTTTCGGTCCACAAATTAATGTCAACACTGTTACATTAACAAAAAACTTTATATAGAGTAGGAATTCTTTTATCCCATTTAAAGTCCCACAAGATAGTCTGCTGTATGAATCCTTTTCCACCTCAGTTAGTGGCTACGCCCTCTAAAAGCTAGGTTAGTGTGCAATCCTTATTACCACACTCCAAGCCTTTCAATGCTCATCGCCCACTCCTATTCACTCTAATCTTAACACAATAACAATTTCACCAATGCATTTTCAAGGCTTCAGTTTCTAGTGCCTCAACCATCATAAATGCTTTTTTTCTCACAGTATCTTTTACAAATGATATCAAGATGGTGAAGAAGTATATTTATTGAAGATACACAGCTTATACATCTTTGAATTCCCATATCAGTTGTAACTACTTATATGTAAATTGCTTTATTTATCCAGAAATCTGACTTACAAAGCACAAAAACCACAAAATATTTGCTGAAGTTATGATCAGCAATAAATTTCACGCACAAAAACTAATTAGAAACGTTGAAAATGGAAGGAAAAAAAACAGTACTCACTATCTTGCTATCAATGTCTAAATAATGAGCTCTAGATGAAGAAAAAGGTAATGGCATAAACGTTCATAACATCCCCCCCCTTTCAAATGGATATGAGGGAAAAAGATGCAGTACACTCCAGCAACAGGACCAAAAAGAGTGTTTGAAACTGTAAGGGTAGCCCAGCTCAGTATATAGGGAGTCTCGTATTGCGGACTTGAGAGGGCCAATTGTACACAGCCTAACCACATGTTTGTGTTGCAGATGTACTGGTCGGAACTAGGAATTGAAAAATTTACTGAAAAACTAAAATGATTTATTTGAATCATGCCATACAGATTGGCCTGTCATCTTCAGAAATTTAAAGATCAAGTTAACAAGTCACCCATCCCAACATCTGTCACTTACATCTTTAAATTATAACAGGTTGCCACTCTAATGCGGTGCATGTTCTCAGTAAAGGAGTTCATGCATTTTTGTCTGCAAACAATGTTGCATATCAGAGAAGCATGAAAGTTTAATCAGTTATTTATTTGCAGGAATTCAATGCTCCATTTTTTTGTTGTTCCGCATACGCCTGCTTTGACTCGCAAGGATATTCCAAAGAAATTTTCATTCAGTTTTCCTATAAAAGGGGGATGTGGCGCAGCTTGGTAGTGCATTTGTTTTGGATACAACATGTCTAATCTTTCCCATAGAAGATACCTTGCTAAAAAAATGACGTCTTTTCACAGGAAATGCACAGAAATGTTTCTATTTTAGAGTCACAAATATATTGATCTGATTTTTTGATGGTCCATACAAATGCCTTCCTAGATTATTATTTTGTTTTTATTTTCCATATTTGAGAAGAATAAAATGCACTATCTGCAGTGACTGGTATTAAGGTGACCATTGTTTAATGTACTTGTCAAAAATTGCAGATACTCTTCCAACAATCATATATAATGCCATGGAATTTTTTAAGTCCTTGTTACTAAGAAAAATATTATGATTGGTCAATAGACTCTAGAGAAGTCAGAGGGACACAGATGTCATTCTCCAAATGGCAAGCACAAGAGAGTATATATATACTCCAAATGGACACAAGAGGGTATATTCTCCAAATGGACACATATATAAATGTGATCAAGCCTATGTGGCTCCTAACAAAAGCCACACCCACAGTGCAGGGGGTGTTCATCACACTATGTACATATTTCTCTGACCCTTGAGCGAGAAGAGTTCATAACTGTTAAGAATCAGGCTTCACAAAAATCTATATTAGTCCAATAATACAATGTTATACAAGCTTACCAGTCCTTAATCAATGCATCAACCCTGTCTCCCACAGACCAAGCATATTCTCCCATAACATCCCTGTGCCTCTTCCTTGTCCCTTGCAAATGCAAACCAATCAGAGGATAGGCATTTCGTATTCTAGGTGCTTGGTCTCCTTCGCCTTCAAGTGACACCCATTCCTTCAGATTTCCAGAGCCTGAAATTGAAGAAGATAGGAGAATGATCAAGAGAAGTCTTAGCTTTTCCCTGTAAAAGAAAATGGAGACCAAATATTTCTCTAGAGGCGGTTGTGCTTTCCAGAGGCTTGGTTTGGATTCGTCTTCCCGGTCTTCTTTTTGAATAGTGGGAGCAAAAGAAGAAAGATTCCTTGGTTCTATTAAAGTGTTTTTCCTTTGGGAAAGAGAGAACATTTTAACACGGCCCCAAGCCCACCCCGAGCAGGAACTCCTTTTGAGGGAAGGCCCCAAAGTCCTCTAGTATTTGTATAGGGTAGAGAGCCGACATCACAATGTAAACCGCAGCCATAAATGATAAAACACATTTTTACATAAATAGTGAAGCCCAAGGCTTGAGAACAAGCAAGAAGGCTAAGGGAGCAATCCATGCCCACTCAATAAGAAACAATTTCCTAGAAAGTTCAACTAAGATAGTATGATATTCACAGCTAATTTCAAGTTAAAAAAAGTATCACTATCACCCTACCTTGCTCTCTTTATCCTCTGATTAATAATTAAGACAACTTGGTGCACAAAGCTCCCATTAAGAGCAGATTCCATAAAAAGGTTAAACCGCTTTTGAGTCTACCATATGTAGTCCTACCATATTATCCAAGGGGCTGTTTCCACAATCAAACCTATGACCAATAGATTGCACGCTGACCACAAGGTCATTAGGGCTCTCTGATGAGCGGGCAAAAATCAATTTAAGACATGAACCAGTCGTGGCATTCAATCTCCCAATGCACAGAAGTGCACAAAAGATGAAATTTACTTGATATCGTAAATTCAAAAAAATATATTCCCATAGGATGGCTAACATACATGAAATGTCCTTTAAATCTATGGGGCAAAGGAAAGGGACATGCAAAACGTAAGAAAATTTGATATTGATGGTGTAAACAAAAAGAGCAACAACTTATGCATCACAATATATAGTGCTCCCCTGCCCCCAAAACAGACCAAAAACATCCCTTTTATGTAACTGGAAAGAGGCTAGAAGGTTGAATATGAAGTGCGATCAAGTGCAAAGGTTCCCATGTATGCAGAAAGTTAGATGCAACCTTATCTTTGCACCACAGAGAAGATCCTGGAGATAGATCTGTAACCAAATTGAAATTTTTACAGATAATATAGCAGTATCTTCCTTGAGAGAAGGAAGAGAATACCTTCTTCTGACAGAATATCATCATAAGACACATAAGCTTTTCCATCCTTCAAAGTCAGTACTCTGGCAGAGAACCAGCCTAGCTTGAAACCATATCCATCTTTGAAAACCTAAACACAAGCAGGATATTACAAAACAAATTGCACACTATAAACAAAAGGCAGGATATTAGTAATCCAGATAAGAATAGGGATGCAAAAACTAGCACATCTAGAAACTATTGATCATGACAAGTTGTTCAAGAAAATAAGTGACAGAAACATCAAATAAAACTGGTGAAAAGGTCCCACCATTAAATATTTAAGTAGTGAGAGTAGATGTGCTCACAAACCTCAACAAGACAACCCTCCATGATGGTGTTCTCATGCAATCCATCCACTACCTCATCATCCTCATCCTGAAAAGAGCCGATTCTTGACCTAGGCTCTAGCTCAGAAGCCATCTGATCGGATTTTGCCATTTCAACAACTAAATGGCTCTTATGCCTACCCAAATCCTGTTTGAAAGCAGGAATGACTGTTTCACCATCGGACCTCTCTTTTGGAAGCGGTTTCTTCCTGTGGTTCATGGCTAGTTGACCTCTCCCATCTGGCATCTGGTTTCTGGATACCTTGACAGAAATATTAGCACCACCTTCAGCATTGTCTGCAATGGTCTGTTCCGTATTGTTGCTGTTCAACTTCACAGCTAACTCAGAAGAGAATTGAGGCAATTTCCAATATTCCTCCGAACCAGCTTCTATCAACTCCCCCAAAGGCCAAGAGTCACCCATAGCAACAATTTTTCCTGCCTGGGATACAGCTTCTGCAGCGAGCTCTGCAGCTTTTACTAAAGCATCCAAGTTTTCAGCTTGTTTTGAAGCAGCCGAAGCAGCTTCCATCCTTCTCTTAGCCGCTTCTTGGGCAGCAACAAGAACTGAATTGGATTCATTGGTCCCATCATCACCCTTTAGAATGGATGCAGA
The DNA here is from genome assembly GCA_025585075.1 of Nepenthes mirabilis. Taxonomy (NCBI): domain Eukaryota; kingdom Viridiplantae; phylum Streptophyta; class Magnoliopsida; order Caryophyllales; family Nepenthaceae; genus Nepenthes; species Nepenthes mirabilis. Next base: position 10,962 of record JAODPA010134571.1, read on the forward strand.
TGTATCCCTGCCTATGTTATGCCCATCCTTGAAAGAAATTTCATCATGAGCAGAATCACTAATTCTAGAAAGAAATGCTCCATCAGCCATTAGTTTTGCTTGCAGTGCAGCACTGGATGCAATTTTAGCAGCAGCAGCCGCTGCTTTTGCAACTGATGCTGCAGCTGCAATTGCAACAGCTGCAGAAGCTAATTTAGCTTCAGCTTCGGAAGTTAATCCAGAATCCCTCAGCTTAACCAACTGACTCCATACACCTTGGCTATGACCAACTGCAGCAGCAGCAAGAGCAGCAGCATCCTCTACTTGTAGATTGACCTCTGCAACTTTACTCAGTATCTCTTCTGAACAAGTAACAGTCTTCCCTGAGTCCACATCACTTTTTTTAAGGCGATCAACAGAGTAAATAGGAAATACAGTGCCAGCTGATCTACTCATATCAATTTTTGAAGCAAGGAAACCAGGAGTTGTAACTGCAACCCTTGGGGATGTTTCTGTCATCAAAGGAACAACCACTGGTTCTGCCTCAACTTGAGAAAGCAAAGAAAGTTGGCCTAGATCATAAGAAGCTGGAACCTTTTTCCTTTTTCTAGGGTTTGAATCAGTAGAATGCTGCTCAGGTGACATCATTCCCTTCACCGTATAAGGCAGTGGAGAGGACCTCACAAACATAGTGGTAGAAACTCCAGTATGAACCAGAGGACTGGAAGTGACAAGCTTCATACCGGATGGTGATGGACCAGAAGAGTCATTGGCTTGAGTTAATTTCACTGATTCAGTTATTGATGTTGTTGAAAAACAAGCACATGCATTAGAGGCCGATGTTTGCGGAGTGGCTAGCCATGAACCAGGAAATAGACCCAGAGGCGGCCAAGTGGTATTAACAGCTGAATTCCCTGTTTTAGTCTGACAAGGATACAATGCAGAGACTGCTTGCTTGCAGTCCATAATGGGACCTCTCTGAATGCCAATTGGCTGCAAAACATCACAAGAGGGTGTAGAAATAGTCCAAAGAGGTGATGAAAGAGGAAAATCCAGATTTACAATAGTTGCAGGGGCAGCCATGCTGCTCACTTGATCAAATGGTGGCGTGAACAGTCTGGTTTGTTGCGAACCTTGTTTGCCAACTATATCATGGGCCCTAGTACCTACAATGATCAATTTTTGAATCAAACGTGAACCAAGGCATAGTGGAGACCAAAATTACAAAAAAAAATAAATAAAGAAATAAAGAAAAAAAAGCCATTGAAAGTACCAGAATGTGACTGCAGAAGGCTTTCATCAACATCGGAGTGGGATTTCCGACTGCAAACATTTTCAACTGCAGCTCGCCAAACAGGCTCCCAGACACTCCTTCCTCCATCTATGTGTACACTCACAAAACATGTCAGTGACAATAAATGGTCTGCTAAAAATGACAATATATTTCATTCATAGGAATCAGGATCTACCAGACGGCCCAAAAGCTGACACCATACAGGGTTCATCAGGTGCAGTTCCTTGGCTGCGGAAACAAAATCAACAAAAGTTAAAATCGTGAGAGAGAGAGAGAGAGAAAGAGAGAGAGAGGAACCAACATCAAAGATCCATAAACAAAAATCTGAGCTCGTAATTGGATTTGCTGCATGTCCGTGAAAGGCTGCTCGAACACTGATGATGAAGGTACAGAATTGTTCAAAGTTGATGAATTTAAATCCGGCAGATTTGGAAGAGTAACAAAACCAGATATTTTTGTATTATTCTGCTCTATACTCCCGTAGGGCTGCAACTTTGCAAACTCCACGCGTGGAATAATGCCAAATGGGTACAAGGAAACATTGGAAAACTCGTCTTCTTTTCCTGATGACTTCTCGAAGGTACTCTCCTTCACATGATTAACCTTCTTAGTCTTCCCTTTCGATGGTCCTTTATGAGATGCTCGTCTTACTTTACAGTCAGCAGTTCTACTCGTCATCTCTGAATCAGAACCTCTAGGACTCTTGTAAGAAGCCATATTTCCTAGAGAAGATGTTGTAGATCCCTCTTCAACCTTCGGAAATTAGTCAACATAAGTATCTCCCAAAATTAATCTCACATATATTATCCCAATAAGGTGATTGTGACGAGAGTAGGGCTCAACTTCTCTCTGGTTTGAGGAAGAGATGTGTGTGCCCACACACTTGAGAGCCCTGGGCCATTGCACAGCCCACAACCAAATCAAGTAAAAAATAATCACACATGCAATGGCTAAAATTTGACATCCACAGTGTGTCAGCACACTGGGTGCCAGCCTTTGGGCCAGCCCACAACAGAAAAAATAAAGAATAATCGCTCATGCAGTGGCTCAAATATGACAAGACATCTACAGTGTTTAAACACAATTTACCAGGGATGATTTGCTCATCTCAACAATGGGATATGGTGAAGGACTCCCCCCATTTTCTTTTTCCAATATATCTGGCAGTGAATGGAGCTTAAAGGTGAAGCTGCTGCCATCCCCAGAGGCATCTTTTCCTTTGAGAGCCTCAGAAATAGATTGCACATTTTTCACAAACTTTTTGTTGACCTCAGATCCTCTACCATCCCCTTGTTCTCCTCTGTCATTATGAGAAAGATCACCTAAACTGATTATTGTAGGAGAATCACATGCAGCCCTATGAGAATCTGCAAAAATGAAATTCATAGTACTATATTCATTTCAACGGGAAAGGAAAAATGGACCTGTTGAGTAATAGCTTCCCTCTCTGTTTTACTAATTTCATTTTGATGAATTGTTTTTCTTTTTTTTTTTGGGGGGGGGGGGACTCAGGGAAGGAGGTTGCACAATCCCAAACAAGAAAGATTGCTGCAAGCATATAAAATAATAATTTTGTTATATTGAAGAAATCTCAAAAAAAAAAAAAAAGTTTTCTTTTTTGGCTTCACAGGTCATATTCTGGTTATAATTGACCACATTGACTTTAGCCCGTAAGATATATGTGGTAATATCAAGCACATCCTAAGTCAAACAGCGACAAATGTTACCAGAATGCAAGAGATAAAACAAGAATTCACAAGCCAGAGAAATCAAGTTACTATATATATATACATATGTATATACATACGTGTGCGTGCATGCATGTGTGTGTGTTAAAAAAGCTCCATAGGCCATAATGTGGTTCATAATTTACCACCATGACTCTAGCATTTATGAAATGTATGGTAAAATCAAGCACATCCTGAGGTCAAACATTAGCATATGTCATCAAAGTGCAAGAGATACAACAAGAATCACATGCCAGAATCCAGTTATTATACAATAGCATTGACAAGTCAAGGGCTGCTTCATATACTATTAAGATTGAAAGAAGAAAACTATGTTATAAATTTCATTAAAAAAAAAGCCTCCATAGCCCTATAAGGTATGCAATGACCTGATTGCAATTAACCAACAAGCATTCTAATTATATACACAGCTATTTTCTTCCTTTTAAGAGAGGTTCCTAGACACTTGGTTCTGTTGCGTGTAAGAGAGGTTCCTAGACAGTTTAAACCAAAGAACATTTGACAACAGATACAGTTGCTCATTTTTACATAAAATTCATCTCTAAATCAAAACAAACAAGGTCTTGTCCCACTACAGAGGGGTTAATTAAACAGATTCTTCAGCACCACTCTTCTAGCTTAAAAAAATTCCAAGATCAGGTATCAGTACTGTTTCCTTCAAATTTTGTAGTAAGCGTTTCCTTTACACCTATAATAAACATCTTCTATCCCTTCATATTCCTTACAGAAGCAACAAATCGTCTTTTGACAAAATTATCTCAAATGTGTCTCGCATTTTGTCATCATTAATCATTTTTAATCCCATAAAATGTCATTACAGATTATACTGGCCCTGTGAGCACACATCATAACATCTTCATCCTGCCAAAACCATTTTTAATACATTGATGTTGGTACTCAGCCCAACCCTATGGAATACACACATTGTGAACCTAATAGCTACCTTATTAAGTTTGCCTGGTATTCTCTGACCATGCAAGATTTTGAAGCACTACACCACTTTTATTCAACCCACATTATGCTGACGAGTAAGACCAACATCTGTCACCTCATCTTTGTGAGACATTTACACAAGATACCACTGAACATCTTCCCTGACAATGTACAGGATTTAATTTAAAGAACAGAAGGGAGAAAAGGAATATAACAAAGAGTTGAGAATGAAACTCAATAAAGAGCATACAGGTCGTCCATAGAAGAAAACATGCAGAATAGTATGACAAGAAATATAAGAGTTCTCAAGAAAGATCACATCAATTTCACTATGATTAATACATCATCATCAACATCAATAAAATGTTAGCCTCACCAAGTGAGATGTTGTAGAAGTTTAACAATGATCATATTCTTGAATTTGTAACTTCTATAACTTCACAGAGTAAGGCATTTACCACTAACTAGTTATCCAATTTCTGCTTTGTTGAAGGCTTTGTAAACCAACTTAAGGACTGGACCAACACTCACAGCCATCCATTCAGTTTAGTCTTAAGCTTCATAATTGTGTTGGCTTTCTCCTTCTTTTTTTTTCCCTCATGCATGAAGATATATCGAGAACAAATATGGTATTAAATAAATAACTCATAATTCCAGCAAACCTGATGAAATGGAAAATACAGTGCATCACTGGCTGAAATTGGATTCAAATGCTTATTCACTTTTTTAAGTCATCAAGTGGCTATAAAGACTCTCCTCTCAATTCTCATAGGATCTCCACATATAGTAAATATTAAGCATATCAGGTGGGTTCTGGAAAACTGCCTCAAAGAGAAATATTATCAGATAGTCTGAAGAGAGTAATAAAGATAAAAAGGAATCTCATGCACCCACATCTTTTACATGACAAATGCAGTCAGTGAGCAAGGATACATCAAGAAATCCTACAACTAGAAACGCAGCCTCAAACTCCACAATGGTAGCAGCTCTTTTCTAGCTATATATTGCAGTCATGTATGATATAATGGGGAATGACTAAAAAAACAGCGAATGAAAAGGAAAAGTAAGACGTAATGTAGCCATAAACATAAATTGACGCCAGATCCAAGGCTAAAAGGTGCACGGCAGTGGTGGGCGAAGTACACTCATATAACCATCTCCACAAACCAAAGTATTTCATCCTTTCACAGTAAGTCTCTCAAGGTCAAAAGACCATAAAATATGACAACTAGCCACGACTTGGCATCAAAATATATATCCACATCAGCATCTGCAAAGCCAAAATCCTACTAGTGTAGTCAGCTATATGTTGTCACACACTGGCATTCCACTCCAACGTAGCAACCAAAAATTACCAAGAAAAAGAAACATGGCACCAGTGACAAATCAATGAAGATGCCCAGATCAGGGTGAAAACATCAATATTATAAACCCTCTTCACTCTACCCAAAAAAGGGGAGAAAGAAGACAAGAAAAGCAGACAGATAAATTAGAAAAAGAAGCTCACAAAGAATGCACACAATCAAAGGACATAACACTAGGTAGATTAAAAGACAGCCCTGGACTAGAAAACAATAAACAATTTAAGTACATAAGACAAAAATCAATGACTGCAAAAAGAACGATACAATGATGTTGGAATTGTGAAGCCAAGATAAGGAATATAAGGAATGGAGGAGGATGCTCTAAATAGGAATATAGCCCTTGGCCACAAAGCAAATAGCCAAGAAAGAGTGCTCTTCCTAAAACAGGCAGGGTAATAAAGGCACAGAAAAGAACACAAATGAAAATACACTAACATGGCATTCTGTAAGAACAAGTCCCATATTAAAAATAATAACATAAAAGAATTACACAAAATGAATCAAAACCTGACGGCCTGACATGTGCATTTTCGTTATCTGACTTCATTATCGCTTTCTCATGACTTCCAGCATGGACTGCTCCAGCAGAACCACCCTCATTTGAAATTTTTTGTAGTGGATTTGGAGTAGGGTCCAATTCCTTAGAGCAGGGTTCAAAGGAGTACTTAGCTTCCGCTGCTGTAGGTTCCCTTCTACTCGTGGCATTACAAGGTTCTATAACCAGTGCAGATTTTCCAGCATTGTCAGATACCAGATCTCCAGCAGCATCAAGTGCCACACCAACTTTGACCTCACACGCAGAATTACAAGTTTCTATTGTCAGTTGAGCACACCTGTTCAAACTAGATAAACTAGAATCTGTTGATATCTCCATAGCAGTTCCATCTCCTTTAACTATTATAGGCAAACTCGTTCCAGCTGGTGGTTTATGTTCCTCCTCTCTGTGTTCATTCATTACAGCTAGATTAGAGCTCTTCCCTGGAAGATGTTAAGTCAGAGCACATCAGATTAACTTAAAGCATAGCTTTTAAACCCAGACTTGTCATCAAACCAATATCTAGTAACTTTTTGAGAAGGAAATATACTTCTAACAATTACCTATCTACCTATCAATCTATCTATGAAGAGTTCAATCAACTGTGAAATATATGCATACAGGATTTCACAAACACACGTTCTATTACAAAAAGTACTGCTATACTGTGTGCAGCTATCACAGTTTATTTATTGACAAAGGAAAAGAGAGAGTCCAAAAACAAAACAAATAACAAAAATAAAACAAAACATTAAGGAGAGAACCAAATTATATACTTAATGCTCCTAAATTCAATGAAAATGAGTTGCCATCAACATATTGAAGAGTTTCTAATACGGTTAATCATGCATAACCGATTTTGCTTTAAAGGTTCCAAGGACATTAACGATACATTCATAGCCTTGATGGGCAATAAGTCTTTTAGATTTACAGTTGTAAACATTTCAAAAGTGTACAACACAAACAGTAAAATGATTGTGCCCAAGGGTTATACAAATCATGACCTATGTGCAGTCAAGCCAAGGGATTTTTTCTTTCCCCTTAACTGAATAATAAATTTCCAATGCCGAAAAAGTGGAGAGTATGATTGTGCAGCCAATAAATTATACAGAAAGTCCATCATTATGGGCCTAGTGGTGAGTTCTCTGGCAAAAGTTAAATATAACAAAAGCCAAAGGCAGAATTGGCACGATGACCAGTTACTCAGATGAGTAACCTCGCAGATAAGGTTCAGTGCCTGCTTCAAAATTTTTTTCACAAAATATTATCATGGCCAGTCCACGTCACTTATTGCTTGCTGGCTTTTCATCACCCAGCCAGTTTCAACTGGATTAACTGTAGAAGTGATCCATAATAATCTTCAATCTTCAAATAATATTATGGATTTTATTGAGAGTCAGTTAGATTTATATAAGTCTATTACCTTCTGGAGTTTTTACTACTGTGGTTTATTATTATCTTTTCCATTATTAGGACAAAGGATAATATTGCAATTATACCCATACAATTCTATAAATATAAAAGTTTAGTGCTCATTGAGGACTAACCTTTTCCTCTATTTCTCTCCCTTATCTATACTTAACATGGTATCAAAACTTGGTTCCAAGAACCATAGCCACACAACCATTGTTGCTGCTGCACCTTCAATGCTCCCTGCCACCACACCTTCAATGCTCACCACCTCCCAAGTACGCGTAGCCTCGACACTAGATACCCACATCCTTGGCACCAAATCTTCCACAAACCCTAGTCTCAAGATCTCTTCTATCTTATTTTTCCAGTTCTACAACGAACCAAAAACCTAATAAAAAATTTAACTACATCACCGTGGTCGACTTAGAAAGCCACAATAAATCCTGGAAGCCAAACCTCCCACGCCACCTCACGCACCGCCGCTCATCACTTCTCTCCTGGCGCATATTTCCTCTAATTTCTCAGATTTACAATAAACCGCGAAGTTAATCTAAAAATCACTTGGACTAAAGTGGTTGTCATAAGGAGTTGCAACAGAAATCGAAGGCCACTGCCCGCAAGTGTGCGAGTCCCACAAACGGTATGAAGACCACCGCAATTCTGTTCCTCATGTATCTGTTCTATCTTTACTAGGTGTCTGGTTTGATTTTTATCCCTACAATGTTATTAACACCATTTACTCGTACACATGTTTAAGCCCTAGGTGTGGGCTAATTAATGAAAGAAGAAAACTACTTCATATTTGTTCGATATTGACTGTTGTCCCACTATGTATGAGAACACAGGTATTGCACATACATTATTCATTCTATGTTGTGAGTATTCTATTTTAGATGTCATCTTCTACCAACAACTCTAAGTCTCTTGTTAATATTATGAATAGTGACATGACAATATTTGTTGTCACTTCCAGTTTTTTGAGCACACCAATTATTATCACTACCAAACTAAATAACAAGAATTATTCACATTAGGCAACTTCCATTGAGATTTGGTTTATTGGTCAAGGTTTGAAAAATCACTTTTATGCTAAACTTGTTAATCGCTTGTCTCTTACTAATAGTAAGTTGTGAAAACGCATTGATACATAGTTGCTGAATTCATTATAGCAATCTATTAATTATGAATTATAGGATCTATTCTGGGGCTATCGATCATATCAATTTGTATGGTCGCTGCCCGAGACATACATACCAATAATGTCACTCGTATTTATAGTGAGGTTAATGATTTTAGTCTATCATAACTGGACGATCATAGCTTGACAAGGTTGTCTGGATAGATTAGGCGATTGACAGCTGAGCTCAATGAAATCTTTCAATTGAGCATAAAAATCAGCACCTGGCAGACACAATATGAGCTGCGATTTATTATTCATATACTCTGAGCAATTCCTTCTAAGTATGAGCCCATTCGTGCATAGATTTTCTGCAGTCCCAAGCTTCCTACCCTTACCAAAGAATTTTCTCACGTTATGCAAGCTAGTCCTCATTCTAATGCACTACAATCTCCGGTTGATCGTTCAACCTTCGTGACACATTCTACTGGTCATGATGAGATTAGCTTTAAGGAAATGGAAAGACCATTTCAACCCCAAATCGCACAATAAATGTTTCGACCCCCACAATAAATTAGCAAAAGCAATACACAATCAAATACTCAATACACGTAATGAGTATTTGTATCTAGATGAGACAATCAATACGAGCATAAAAATAAAACAACAAGAATAATAAAAATATAAGCTTTTTAGTGACAAAGGGAAAACTCCATACCCACAGTAATCGAGAAAAACCCTCTGGGCTTCAACGACCAGGGAAGGAATGAACTATGAAAATCAACTTACAGACCGGATGGTAACGACGCGCTAACTTAGCCGACTTACTCCCGTCTTGTGACCCCTACCAAGGAACTCCTTGGATTTGACCACGGCAACGGAACCGGACGCATTCTGGTCTTCACGTCAATCCTCCCTCTCGAGTCACTTGAATTGCCAAACTCACTGGATCCTAATGTCCACACCACCAACGTCGCTACGAAGGTTAACCGGCGGGAGAAGAGAAAGTAAAATGAGAAGAGAACACTTTGTCAATGGCGCATAATCGTTGAAGAGAAGTGTTCTTGAAAACGGAGCACAAAACAAATGGACATTCAAGTGAAAGGGCTCCTCAAAAGTCTGCCAAGCTCCTTAGGGTTAAAGAGCTAAGTCCTCAACATATAGAAGGCTCCAGAAAAATTCAAAATTAAAAGAGCCGTTAAACACACGGGCCCCGCGCCGCTCGAGCGCATGTCAAGTGCTCGGAGGGCACTGGCTAGGGTTTGGGGCAAATGACCCCACACCGTTCGAGTACCCGGTTCGCAAAAAAGCACCCATCAGGTGCTTCGGGCGCTCATCGAGTGCTTGGCACAGGAGGCGCCCCCAGATGGCGCCCTACCCGGGACAAGGTGAAAAGCGCGACAAGAAGGTGAGAACATTGAAATTTGACGATGATGACCTTCGGGCATGAAACAGATGAAAATCTTCCACACCGATATGTTGCTGCAGTTACTGAACGTGCTGACACGGGACTAAATAACTACCCGACACGGTCACGAAATATGCTAACAAAAAATATGCCTAACAGGAAGGACACATTAGAAGTTGTGGTGACAAAGGATGATTTAGCAGTAAAGGAATTGGTGGTCGTACCACTCGTAGTTCTTTTTGTAATAAGTTAGGCTGTGTATGTGATAGTTGTTGGGTACTACATGGTTGGCCGCCTTGTGCAGCAAATGCAACCCAACTTATTACTGTATAGATCATCTCTCCCCCCAGCCACCATTGTCTACACCTTCCATTTATATATCTAAGGAGGAGTCTACTAAGTTCTCACAATTTCAAGCTATACAATAGGCTATTGATCTAGTTGCACTGCCCACTACCACATTTGTCCTGATAAGTCATGGATCCTCAATGACATACTTATCATAGACTATAGCACATCAAATCTCATGGGTGATTGATTCCCGTGCCACTGATCACATGAGTGGTAATGTCACACTATTTTCCCATATCCATCACCTAGGTACATTGCCCAATGACACACTTGCAGATGACTCTTCTACCTTTGTAAGCAGAAATTGAGTCCATTTGTCCAACTTTTTCGATCTCTTTGCAACATGTTCTTTACCTTCCTAAATTTCCATTTAATTTATTATCTATTAAAAAATTAACCAAACCACTTCATTCCTCTTTTAAGTTTTTTGCTACTGATTCTATTATTGTTAGGATCTAACGACGTGTAGAAAAATTGATTCCAAGCATGAATTTCAGGGTTTGTACTGCTTAGACATTGAAGATCCTATAGCTTGTACCACTTCACCCACACCCAAGCTAATAATAGTTATCTTAGTCATCAATCTCTATCTTCATTAAAGAAAATAAATCTAAGCCTTAATCATATTTCTAAAGTTTTATATCAATCTTGCCAATTAGGAAAGTATAGTCATATTCCTTTTGTGAATCGTGTCAAAAACCAGGATTCTTCCCCCTTCATGTTAGTCCATTCTAGAAGTACTCTCTCCAAGACTAGTTGTCATTATTTTGTCACATTTGTTGACGGCTACTATCAAATGATTTGGTTATATTTAATAAAAGATTGATAAAAAATGTTTACCATTTTTTCTACTATTTGTGCTGAGATCTGCACGTGTCTCCATTCAAATCTTACGCAGTGATAATGCAAAATAATATTTTTCAGCCCCATTTCATTCCTTCATGTCTACACATAGTATCATCCACTAGTCTTCTTATTTTCACTGTAATATCCCAGATCTCATTGAAAATATTTTAATATTTATTAAAATTTTACATAAATTGGACAATTAAAAATTTAATTAATATTGTGGAATTTTAAAAGGAATATCGGAAAATTTCGGCTTGGCGCTCGTTGCACGTTCGAGGANTATTATTCTATTCCGACAACCAAATATAAAAATAATAATTCCAACTCTATTTTCATCCTATTCTATCACCTAGAATAATTATTATATTCTCACCTTATTATATTCCAGCAACTAAACGTACCGCAGGAGTATCCATGTAATTATCCCAAGTTATGCAAATTCTTTATTTGTGCAGATCTAACAATCTTTTAAGTTCATCCCCTACTTTACTACCACTCCACCTAATTTTGTGACTAAGACTCTTCCTCTTCCTATTCCTCTATTTCTTCCTCTACATTTTCCCACCCCATGTACTATTTTGGAGGACATATCTGGGTTTGAACGTATAGAGAAGACCTCCTCATTGCACCATATAAAGATACTCATCATAGTCTAACCCCACATAGCATTTCCAATGTCGTCCCCTACAATTCTTTGCCACCCACTTTTTCTTTGTTCATTGCTTATTTATTTTCTATCTCAATTCCTAAATCTATTAGCGAAGCCCTTATGCATTTAGGGTGGCATACTACTACGGCCGATGAAATCTCTACTTTGCACTCTAATGGTATATAAAAATTAGTTTCTCTTCCTCCCAACAAGACTACTATAGGTGATAAAGGGATTTACACTATGAAGCTTTCCCCTATTGGAACTATTGATCGCCTTAAAGTTTGCCCAATGACCCAAGTTTATGGACTTTATTATAGTGATACCTTTTTTTTGCAATTGTTAATGTCTTCTATTCATACCTTTTTGGCATTTGCTGCTATATATTGTTGGCCCTTACACCAATTGGATATAAAAAATGCCATTTGAATGGTGATTTGTAGGAGAAATTTTACATGTAGCAACCACCTGAGTTTGTTGTTTAGATAAAGTCTGACAAAATTTGTCTCATTAAAGTATGGATGTTCTATAATTTGAAATGAGACAGCATGGTCTCAACTATTTAGTGTTTTATTGAAATTCATCAGCAGCAAAACATCAATGGCTAATTGTCTATTGAATAATGTAATTATCATTAGAGATAATGTAGAAGGCATAAGAGAGTTTAAAACTTTTCTACAGTAACAAATTCAAACCAAAAACTTAAGAATATTGAGGTAATTCCTAGGGATTAAAGTTATAGGATCAAAACAAGGGGTATTTATTTCTCAACATAAGTATGCCTTTGACACCTTGAGAAAAGCAGATATGCTAAGCTCTCGACCGTGTGACTCGCCAATGGATCCTAATATTAAGTTGTTGCCTGATGAATGAAATAATACCTGATCCAAAATACTATAAAAGATTAGTTAACAAACTTAACTATCTCACTATAACTTGCCCGAATATTTCCTTTACAGTAAGTATAATAAGTCAGTCGTTAGACTCTCCACGGAAAGTCATCTGGAAGTTGGTATGCATATTTTTCAATATATCGAATGAGCTCCTAGCAAAGGGGTCACTCTATGGGAATATAGAGTATTTTAACATTACAAGACATTCAGCAGCTGATTCAACAAGATCTCCAATTGACCATCATTCTACATCTAGATATTGTGTATTCATAGGTAGAAATTTAATATTCTGAAAAAGCAAAAAGCAAGCTATGATATTACATTCTAGTGCAGAATTTGAGTACTGTTTGATGGCACTAACTACATACTCATGGAGCTTGGTGTGGGCTGATCTTCATCGATGAAATATATATATGACAACCAAGCTACCTTAGACATCACTTCAAAGCCTGTATTTCATGAGAGAAATAAGCATATCGAGATTGATTTCCATTTTATCTGGAAGAAACTGTCAACAAAGGAGATAGCCACCTTCTATGTTAGTTCAAGCGATCAACTTACCGATTTATTCACTAAATCCTTACGAAGTCCTAGAGTTAAATACATTTGTAACAAACTTGCAACTTATGATGCTACACCGGGGGGGGGAGGAATTATTAGGTTAAAGGATAGTATTATGATTACACCCATATTGTTCTATAAATATACACCCATATTGTTCTATAAATTTGAGAGTTTAGTACTCATTGAGCACTAAGCCTTTTCTTCTATTTCTCTCCCTCTCTATATTTAACATTTTCATTTCCTAGTTAGAGAAGTTTCCTAGTTTAAGCCAACTTACTAGGCCTAATAAGTAGTTGATGTATATTATTGAGATTCTTTATATTTAAATAGGTTTACATCTTTAGGAGTTTAACTGTTGAATTTTTTTTATCTTTTAGTTTGCTAGTTAGAGCAGTTTCCTAGTTTAGGTCAAATTATCAGGCCTATATAAACAGTTCATGTATCTTGTTTTTAAGCGCGAGGAATATTGAATTGAATTAATGCATCAATTAAGTGTTTCTCACTTTGAATTTCTCCCTGCAATCCAAATCTTCCTCATATTTTCTTCTAATTATTCTTCCACTTCCCTCAGCACACTCTTCTCTTCTTTCTCTTCCTTTCATATTCTTTCCTGTCTGACAACAATTTAGTATGAGAGATCCAAAGATCCTGATTTCCAAAGAAGCCATTCAAATTCCTTCTCACACATCAGTCACTTATTGATTTTCATCAAAAACACCATATCTTTAATTGTATATCCCCATAGCCTCACAGACCACCATAGCCACATCCATCCACAACCCACCGCCAAGCGGCTGTCATCATCACTCGGAGGACCACCATCAATGCTGCAGCCCCACAGTCATCATCACCATTTACCACCACCAATCCCTGCCGCCTCCCTCATCAAATGCATCCCACAGTATCCTGATCTGGAAAACATCTCCATAAAACTACCTCATTCAATCAAATTTGTGCAGAAAAGAGAGAGAGAGAGAGAGAGAGAGAGAGAGAAGAAAAACCAGAAATGTGCAAAATCAGATAGAAAATTACTAAAAACTTTGCAAAATTGAAAGTTCAAGAAGTCTGAAGTTGAAGGTGGCAACTCAATTTCACCAGAAAATCCCTCAAAATCCAATCATGAGCCTTGGCAGCCACAAGCCCATCTGCAAAACTTGAACTCTAGCCTTCTTCAAGCCAGCCAGAGACAAGGAAAACAGAGGGCATGAAATGAGAGCAAGTGATTGAAGAGAGAGATTAAAAGAGAGAGCAATTGAGAACATTGGGAGTATAAGAGTGATCAAGCATAAGAATGTAATCACAATAAGGTTGAGAGTTTTTGCTATGTAAACCTCCAGTTCCATCAGTGGCAACCCCTTGTCTTCTCCATCTGTCGTTTCATCTTGTGTATTAGCTGCCATGGAGTCTTCTGATTCACTTGTCTTGAAACTAGCCTTTGCGATTTTTTTATCTCTGATATTCTAACTTCTCTTTTTCTTTTTTTTTTTGATGAATAAAAAATGCCTGTTTGACACAGCTTTTGAAACAATCAATGGAAAAAACTACAAATTGAATGTCCCCCAAAAGGTTTCATAAAAAGGTGATTGAAATCCTCTAGAACTTGCTTTGGGTATTTTTAACAATTTTCAATTAGATTTTATTTAAAAGAAAAAAAATTCTTAAAATTGCTTTTGGGAGAAGCTACAAATTATAGCTTTTCCCAAAAGCACTTTTCAAAAAAAAGTTACAGACACCCCTTAAGCTTTTATTTGGAAATTTCGGCTTGTTCCTCTCAAACACAATCACAAGCATGCTTTCACAACAGTACAGAAAAGTGCCAGGCTTGTTCAGAGATTTTACTGAGACCCAGCCTGAGATTCTGAGTATTTAGCAATTCTGCCAAGCCATCCAGGAATTCAAGCCAGCTCAGTCTTCTCAGAAACAGCCCAATCAATGTTAGTTACACAGAATAGCTGCAACAAAGGCCATTTTGTTTGAGTAACCATGGACTGCAAACTTCTACTTTGATAATTTGATTAATATTTTCTAACTAGGCTCTGGTTTAATCTTTACCATATCCACTTGAGTTTCTTATACAATATATTTTCTTAAAAGAACTGAGAAAATCTGGAAAAAAAAAAAGTTCAGAAAATCAGAAAAAATTTGCTTTATAGCTTTCAGTATGGACATTTTGCTAGTTAAAAATTATTTGTTTCACATGCAAATTCTTGATATCTCATAATATGAAATGCTTCTTGCATTTAGGTTTGCACTGTATGACACCCCATCTTCAACCCTATCAACTAGGGACCAGAAGTTAGCTACAATTTAGCTAACGTCCGTTAGTAAGAAGAATGCATAATTTCAGAAGAAAAATTAGTTGCCCAATTGACCAGCTTGCTCCAATCGGTGGAGTCCAGATCAATCAACCTTTTTGTGATATCACATCTAAGCCAGTTAGGCATCCTCCTGAAGATTCACATTCTGTAATTCCTTCTCAAGCTCACATCCCCATTGCAAGCACATATATAACACTAGATAAATAGAGACACATCCATAAGGTAGATGTGCAAGCTTCCCTTACTAGAGATCTATCATGAACTATGTAACATAGGTCCACTCTTATGACTGATTTTGAGGATAGCATTGCCCACATAAAGGAACGTAGTTACCATCTAATCCTAATGGTCTTAACCTTCCATTCAGCACTCTTCCTTCCCTAACAAGTCTAGTATTGAATCTTGCTCTAGTGATTCTACAATTATGGGCCACAGCTGTCATGGTATTCATCACATCCCAGAACATTGTCCACACCGTGATATGAGCCTAGACACTGGGCAAATCTCCTATCTGAAGTAGTTGACCAGTCTATATCATCCATATGGAGCAATCTGGTTCTCAGATTTACAAAGTGTTTGATTTTGGTAGTGTTTTTAATGCACTAAAGTCATTGGCACAGTTCACTATAAATAGATACAAGTGATGTCCACTTAATTTATACAAATGTAGGACTTTTAGGAGTGATTAAATGGAACATTAAAAATGGATTCATATTTCATTCTCTTGTCATCCCAGCCGTCATCAATACTCCTCTAATTCCCATGGTAGTCATCAATACATCACAATCCTCCATCAATGACAACACAACATTCCATGCTTGACATTAATCAAGTACATGGAACACATTCTCCTGGACGAACTGCACTGGGAAGAATAATGGCTTCACAATAAAGCCCTTACCGGTGTTATCAAACATTATGACAACTGATTTTATTCCTCTCTCCCCTAATGTTATAATGCCCACATCAGATGTCTTGATACATCCAGGATAGATCATCAATGAGTCCTATACCTATTTGATTACATACCTTGCTAGTAATCCACAGGTCCCAAGATCAAACTTTGAGATGCACGGCTTCCACATCTACATCATCTATATTGGTGTTTGGTAAGAGTCCAACAAGAAATGTCCCATATAAATTACTTGTATATTTGCATGATAGAGCACCTAAATTTAAAGGTTTCTTAAAATTTTTGTTGATAAGCTTCTTGCCCAAGCCATGAGTTCTTAAAATGGTTTTAAGAAACTCAGAACTAATACTTATTTGCTAGAATTGTCTGATCATTTGAATATAAGTCTAATTTTCAATGTACAGGATCTTCTATCATACAAGATGTCATATAGTTTTATAGCTTAAAAAAAATTAAGCCTTTCTTGAAGCATAAGGATGAGACTGAAGGCCTGGGTCTGCATGATTTCTTCAGTTATCTCGTCAAATAAAAGGGTCACCCTACCACACACACGTGAAGTGTGGAAATTTTCACCATCTACATACCCAATCTTGATTCTAAATCAGCAATCAAGTCCTTCCAAACAGCTGAGAAAGATGTAGATAGCTTACGGAATTATATAAGTTTTTTTATCTTTACTAGTCCTAATTATTATCATTTGTTTTTCTCTAGTTGGAGTACTTTCCTGGTTTAAGCCAAATTACCGGATCAATATAAATAGTAAATGTATTCCATTTTTAAGAGGCCGTGATTTGTCTGCTTCATTTTTTCCCTTTCATCTTCTTTACCGTCCTACATCATGGGTTTCGCAGTCAAACCATCTGGTCCAGTCCAATTATTAAAACTATAGCCTACAGACAGTGATGACTAAAATGAAAACGAAAAAAAATAGCAGCAGAAGGAAGTTACCTATTTATGGAGCATAAGCACATAATATCAGAGTCTGTGCAATACCTGATTCTGTCTTTGCAGCCATTTCATGTTCTAAACCTTTGCCATTGACACTCACTTCACCATCTGATGCTCTTCTTGCTGCAACTGGAGATCTAAGACTCTGGTCAATGATTAGAGTTCCAACATTTTCAGAATCCGTATTTCTCATCTCAGGAGGGAGCTTCACACTGCATTCTTGGACTTCCTTAACAACAGAAACATCCTGCTCACTTTCAAGAGTATTAACTTGCACAACAGCTACTTTTTCCTCAAAAGTGTGCCCCATACCGCCAAAATCAGAAGTCGAGAAATAAACACTCTCACCAGGATGCAGCGGCACATTAGCTCTAGAAGAAGCACAGAGATCTTTTACTTTCTCAGTTTCTGTTTGTTCGGTAATAAGTCTAGCAGGTGAAGATATCACAGCCAAGTTAGAAGATTCACCCACAGGGCAATTACTGGTGCTATCAGACTTACTGATAGAAAGTTGAGCCTCTTCCCCTGAAATCAAAGATGACCCTGAAGTATGCACAGGATTAGCAACATTATTTTTATAACAAACTTCAGGCATATCCTCAAATTGGTCGATTTCCCGTCTATGAACTTGCTGCGTGACACAATCCATTTCTGCCTCGTGGGCAGCACAATATGCAGTATTAACACTGCCCATCTCAGCAGGACACTGCAATAGACCATCAACAAAATAACCTTCATGTTGACTGCCTCTAAATGAATTATTTATTTCAGTACTAACTGGCAAAAGCTCAACCTCAACTTTTCCCAGCTGCTCTAGGGTTGTGAAAGATACATCTTTATCACTTCCCTGTAGTCCTTGCAATTGAGATTCACCATAGGGTATACCACTAGCTTCCTTCACAGAATCACTACTACATTCAACTGCATTCCCTGGCTTTGCAGATTGGACATTTGAGACAAAACAAAGAGAATTTTCCCCAGTATGAATAGAAGCTTCATCAATGTTCTGCTGCACAATCTGGATTCCTGTTTGAGCTTCCCTGCTTGATGCGTTTTGTTCTGTCTCATCACAACTGAGTCCAATTAAACCATCTGCACTCTCAAGACTAAGGTCATTTACCTGCTGATGAGTCTCTGAAGGGCTCAAATTACTTGCAATGCAATTAAAAGTATCAACTAGCCTAACAGGATCATATGAATTTTCTCCTGTTTTGCAATCTGAAGGTTCATCAGCACAAAAGTTGGCTCCGTTTATAGAAAATTTAGCTTCTACTCCATTATTGTCTGCATATTCACTTTCAACAAACAAATTTCCTTTAGCTATAGATGTATTGAGCCCATCAGTAACTGCATTTGGGCCCATGTGACTTGAAGTTTCATGTATAGATGCCATATTTTCTTGAAACTGGGATGTCCCCACAATTTGAGGCATCACCCTTTCCATATACAACACAGGAAAATTTTTCAGACCCTGATCCCGTGTTATAAAATCATTCGAATCTGTCACATATTCATCCTTTCTATCATCTTGCTGATGATTGGTTTCCATTTGCTTCGTCCAGTAACCCAGTTCATCAATATTATTTGAATCCTTAGCAACAGTTTCCCCAGATATCATTTCCTCCTGCCCAACGGATTTTAAAAGCATTTCAACTGATTCTGAGGATGATGCCTCAAACCAAACATTATTTCTCCTAGAAATCAAACAAGCTTCGGCTGCACTTGAACTAAACTCTATTCCGTTACTAACCCTGGAGAAATCTTCAATCCACCGATTGCTTTCTTGACTTTGGATGCCCAGAAAAACCTCAGTTTCGACCAGACTGTCAAATCTTAGATTCGCTGGGAGGCTATCATCAAAATCAAACTTAGGAAAATCAAATGGCTTCAATACAGAAGATTTGGATCTCCCTTCACCCGCTAACTGAAGATTATGGCATTGAGTATCATTGTCATCATAATCCATCAGTGTATCTCTAGAAAGGTGAGAAAAATGATTCAGAAGAAAGAATAGTGCATCGATATTACACATAGACCACCAGAAAACTTCCAATAGTGAGATTAAATAGTAAGATTCAGAAATATTGTCTGAGATACAAAGAAATATTTCATGTATTAGAATTGAAACACAGATGACAGCATAACTCCAATTACAACCGAACAATAATGAGACAAGGACAATTTCATAACAATTACTTGTTTTTCAAGAATGTATCGAGATCTGCTTGTGTGTACATCAGCCATCAAACATAACAAACTTTAATGCATTCAATACTTTGCACTTATGCCACCCATCATCTGTTCAAGTTGGAAAATGATAAACAGATTGGGCAAAAGCCAAAAGGTCAATGAAAGGTATGGGCAAGTAATAGAATTTGAAGTCAAGACACATAAAGGAAGCACTAATTTGGAGAATACCAGATTAGCAAGCAGGATATTGCCAGGGGACTAGGGTATGCAAGTATAATACAATATGTAAGATAACCCAAGGCATCAGCCATGTGCTCACTATTTATGAAATCCCATATACTAGGAAGCTTGTCAACATAGGTAGCATACAGCAATTCTTCAATTCAATTCCACTATCCAAAATTAGATTGAGACTCACAAATTCATATACAATAGCTGAAATTAGAAACTTAATTTCCGATTCTAATCTGACATTACAAATAGCAATGGAGCAAAAATTTGAAAATAAATAAATTCCAGAAAGAATAGGAAGCAGAAACATCCAAATAATCTCTAAACTTCTCACCGTCCCGTAGGAATCATAATCCAATATGTAAGGGGTCCAGTGGTCCACTCATCAACAACCTAGTAGCTGGTTATTAATACATAATAAAAATTTCTCCCTTTGATCATTTTACATGATTCTATCTCTTGAGGACTTGAGTGGTTGCTTAAACTCTGTTTAAAAGGACAAATGCCAACATTTCAACTGGGACATGATCTCAAATTGCAAATCTGATCTACAATTCAAAAGCCTGGCAGGATGGAATGAAACTTGAAACCTTCATGCGCAGCACTTCCAATGGCAGATGCCAGGCAAGATAGCTAAGAGTTGAAAATTTAATTCCATACATAGTAGATGGGATCTCTACTACAATCCTCGTTTGTAAAACTAAAATAATAGATTTGTTACTTACAAGAACCATTGAATAACGTCTTTGTTGACTGGGTCACATAAGCACAACAGTAGAAGAACCAAGCGTGAGGAAAGCCTGGGGATTTTCCTCAAGGCATGTACTTGATGCCTAAGTTAGCAAAATATAGTATGCATGGAGCAAAGGCAAAGGTTTGAAAGCATGGGTGCCGATCTCAATATCGGTATCATTTGTGGCCATATCAATATCAAATAAATAGAACAATATGTATCAACAATAGACATATTGGAAGAAAAAATTATTGTGAATCATGACCTGACTGAAAAATATTTCGTATATTAGCCAATATATTACGATATATCATTAATATAGTAACATAACATAATTTTTGTTGTAGTGTTGACATCAATCGCTATTTCATTCCATGTTTAAGAGTTTGAACTAGATGTATATCGTGTATGAAGGGCTAAGGCCAAATTAGGGTGTCAAGCTCTTGAGAGGCAGAGCTTATAAGAATATTATCCAAGACAGAAGAATTTCTCTACAATTATTAAATATGGAGGAGTTGCATGTGAAAAGCACTTTTTCTTATATGAAAGGGAAGGTTTGGAATGTCCTATCATGTGATTCAGTTGGGCCACAATGCCAAAAATCTCAGTAGATTACATGTACGAAAAGCTCATTCTTGTTAGTTGGGCATCATTTTGCCAATCATTTTAGTTCTATAATAAAGAAGCTGGAAGATGAGCATAGCTATCCAAGACCCACCAAAGCTATCCAAGGCCGAAGTTGTCTGAGGCTAAGTCATCTGTATTAGAATTGTGAAATGGGTTGGCATGCCTACTCTTGCAGATATGGCCCAACCCGATGGGTTTCAATTTATGCAGTGTCGTGTCATGCCTACCTCCATCGACATTGGCCGATCATGCTGGGATGCACATTTGGACCAGCACGCCAGACCAGCCCATGGCCTGTAGGTAATTTTTGCTCCTTGCAAACTGACCTACATATCATAACTCGTGCATACCTGAATTCCTGCCAAAGGCCAGTGCAAGGGTTCATGAAATCAAACCACCAAAATCGCAAAATCTAAAAATAACCCACCAATTTTTATTTTTAATTATAAATCTCACTCTCCAATCTTTCATTCTCTCAACTCTGAAATGCTCTCCAAAGCAAAATATTCTCTCAAATCTCACCAGTGCTTTAGATTGGTTATGCTCTAATTTTATGTTCTCATTATTTTGCTCTAATCAATAGCTTGTGCTTCTTTGTGTGTGTGTGTGTGTGTGTGTACTATCATTTTTCTTAAATTACTTACTTTCCATCTACAAGACTAATAATTAAGCAATACGGCCTCCACCTGACCAGATAGATGGGAGAACAATTTCCCTGACTTCACCGACATTGAGGTTCATATACCAACCAGAATCTATCTGTTATGATTTCCCAAAACCACGACATGTTGAACATAGCCATTCTGACTGTTTGCTAAAGGCACCTAAAAACATACAAGCAACACATTGGAAATGTTTTAAAGCCAATAACGTGGTTGATAGAGCAGTGTGTAAATATGCAATACTTTGGAGTCAGGCACTGCCATCTGAGGTGGCAAATTCAAAAGCACAGTGACCAGCACAAAGCAACAGGAACAAAACTTGATTTTGGAATGGAGAACATGTAGGAGTTGGCTTACTTCATTACAGTTAATAGATGCATCAGGAGACACGTGCAAAGTATGTTGTGCAATTGGAGAGTCCATTCTTGATTGTGGAGAATCTCAATTTTTAAAAGTATGTCCAATCCAATTTGCACACAACAATCACTGGATACATTATCCGTTTTCTCACTCCTACGAGGAAAGTTGCATAACATCCAATTTATAAACATAGTCAAAGAAAAGCTAATCAACTAATTCATCTAAGGAATTCTACCAAGAATTAATATCTGAATTAAATATATTAAATTCTAAAATTACATTAAATGGTATAGTGCAAATATAAAATATCATGCATTGTTTACATGTGCCACTGCAGGTTGGATTGATGATAAATGGTATTTACAAAAAAAAAGAAAGAATTATTGATTTTAAATTGCGTGAACATCACATTCGGCTAGCCCATTTTACAATGCAATTACAAATATTGTGCACTAGTTTAGAATCCAATGTAAGATTTTCAGTATTAATTTTGATAATGCCACAAATAAGACTTCTGTACAATAGTTTAAATCACATCCTTCATATTCTCAGCAGTGAATTATTTCATATTAGGTGTATATATCTTGTAAATAACTTATGTGTTCAATGTGCATTGCACCTGATATTTCCTTAAATGGAACTTTTCCATCAAAGGAGCAAGCATTGAAGGATTTGTGCATGCAATATAATTTCAGCTAGAAAAAGATTTCTGTTTAATTGCCCAGCCCAACGGGATTCATCATAAACGATGTTAAGAATAGCATATGTTAGAGGATAGGAAGGTGATAGAAATGTGTAAAAGTTTTAAAGTCCTTAAAGCTGCAACCGATGATCTTTTGATTGTATCATATCCAACATCATTTTCGTTAAGTAACTACCTATTGCATATGAAGGACATTTTTACAATATAGAAAAGATGAAAATTTCAGTGAAATCATAGACCTGATGCAAAAGAAATGGAGAAAATACTAGAAAACTCCTCCAATGCTGGTGTGTTTGGCAAAAGTGACGGACTTGCATGTAACTTTACCGGTTAGAATAGAATTACTTGGGATGGAAACAGATATCAAGCAACATGTTCATAACAGCCTACAAGCAATATACAATATGTACGCACCTCAACCTGCACCTAGCATTTCAACAACAGAATCTACTACCAGTCTCAATAGTGCTCATTTAATTTGTTGTGGTTTCTAGAATCTACTGATTAATTAGTAGTTGTATACAATCACAGCTAGTAAGTTCAATACTCACTGATGGAATTGTAACTACCTACAGTCCAACCACCCTAGTCAGATGACTCCATATCACATTAATTCAGTATTTTGGAGTGATGGAAGAACAAATACACATTTACTATTCTCGCCTCAATGGCCTGAGATCAATTATCCCCATCCAGATCTCCACTGCCATCTTAGACTGCTTGGCACAATATTGGATCAAAAGGAGTTGGATGAATCATCAATAGTTGAAATGTGTGCCATCCTTATGAAATAGTTAGATGCAAAAGATCTACTCAAGATTATTGAGTAAATGCAACTAACAGCAAATGGGAGATATCTACAAGTAATACTACCTAGGGTGAGCACAACCAAGTAAATGCACCATAATCAAGTGGCAATACGAGTGCAAGTGAAGCAACTTAGGTCTATGATTAAAACAATTATCTTTTTTGTACCGCATTTTTTTATTCACAACCACTATTGCAAAGGTCATATTATATTACAAAGGTCATAATCATTGTACCATAGCTTTTTATCAATACAAATGATTACTGCAATATATGCATTGTGTGATGCTGGGAGGGGGGAGCGCAGGGGAAGGGAAAGAGAAGAAGAAGGACGGACAACAGGGGAGAGAGAATGAGACAGACCAAAGGGAAAGGGGCATAGTAGGGGAAGGGAGGGAGAAGAAACAAAGAGGGAAAAAAATATGAGGAGAATCAGGGGAAAGAGAATGTGAACTCAAGGGACAGAGAAGGAAGGAAATCGCAATCACTCAAATTTTAGTCAATTCATCAATACTGCCTCAAATAATAAAGTTAGGATCATTATATAAAGAACCCTATACTTAGTATAATTTGGAAACAAAATCAAATCTAATAACTTATAATTTAAAAATAAAATCAAATGGGAAATAAAATCAGATCTCTTCTAGTTGGAAATAAAAACAAATCTAATTTGAAAAAAAAAATCAAATCTAATAACTTCTAATCAAATTAGAAATAAAATCAAGTTGGAAATCTCTTCTAATTGGAAATTAAATCAAATCTAATTTAAAAATAAAATCAAATCAAATCTCTACATCCATGAGGTCCGCATCATTGTGCTAGTGAAGAAACATTCTAATTTTGATATGATAATTGAAAAAGATTAGGGAGTCCCTAATCTCAACTCATTTCGGCCCTTTTTTAAATCGCAAAATAAAGATACATAAAAATATATAATACACGTAAAATATATTCGGATCTAAATGTATTTAACGACCAAAAGGATATAAATAGTCAGTACAATAAAAAAACAATAGCCAAGACAGAATTTTTGGTGACGATAAACCTCGATAACTACGGTTATTGAGTAAAACCTTCCGGACTTCTACGGTCAATAAAAACAATACACAAAAAAAGTCAATTTATAAACCAAGTAATACAGACGCACTAATTTAGCCGACTTACTCCTAACTTGTGACCCCTACCAAAGAACTCTTTAGATTTGTCTTCAGCAACGGAATCGGACACCTTCCGGTCTTCTTGTCATTTTTACCTCACGAACCATAGAATTTTTGCACACCACTGGATCCCAATTTTCACGCCAGCCACGTCTCATACAAAGGCCAACAAGTAAGAAAATATATATATAACAAAGTATATTTTATTTTACAAGAATATAATGACAAAACTTTAATATTGATACTCAACAATTAAGGAAAAGTTTTCTCCAAAAGGAGGCTTTTACAAGCTTTAAAGAGGGATCTTTAGAGGAGCTGCCTTGTGCAACATAATCTCAACAGTAACTACAAAAGTTGTGAAAGGTAGGTATATATAGAGAGGATCCGAAATTATGTCAAAAAATGCAGCAAATAAAAAATATGGACCCTAACACTCGCGCGCCGCATAGGTGTGCGTTAGGCCCGCATTGGGTCTACACCCCAATGCTCGAGCACCTATTGAGCGCTTATTGGGCATGCATAATCTAGAAAGTGCATTTGTGCACACCTTGGGCGCAACTCGAGCATAGGCATACTGGAAAGGGCGCTCGTGTGCGTCTCGGGCACACCTCAAGCGTGGACATACCGGAAAAGGTGCTTATGCCCAGATCAAGCTCAAGGTAGGCATAGACATTGGGAGTTGCGCATTTGCAAACATCGAGCATGAATCTCATACAAATCATGACACTGGATAATACCCTAACGACCAATCAAACTCAGTCACGAAATATACTAACCTATAATATGTCTACTAGTCTCCCCTTTTGGCAATTCCATAACAAAATCCCTTAAAAATCAAGATAAAACCCATGTATATAAAAATTTACTCCTGACTAAATAGCTAACACAATATACTCAAGTGGTAGCAGACAGAGAGTTTATTGTTTCTATTTAAGCATGGTTGGTATAGAAATATATAGAAGCGAAACAAGCTAAGTATATAAGGACAACAGTAAAGCAACAATGAACACAGTCAAAAAATATATATTGCTGAAGAAAAGCAGTAGTTACATTAGGAGTACAAATGAAAAGATAAAACATGATACATCAAGGTCCTCTCCCTAAGATAA
The DNA here is from genome assembly GCA_025585075.1 of Nepenthes mirabilis. NCBI lineage: Eukaryota > Viridiplantae > Streptophyta > Magnoliopsida > Caryophyllales > Nepenthaceae > Nepenthes > Nepenthes mirabilis. Next base: position 36,817 of record JAODPA010134571.1, read on the forward strand.
AACCGACCTCCCCCTAAAACATCAGCTCACCCTAAATGATAACCTCCCCCATAGCTGACCTCTTCTTAAGTGATAACCCCCCCCCCTCACTATATACTTCCCTATTTGTCACAAATGACCAAAGGGAGGGCTTTACTCAAAGTTAAAATTGATCACTTGCAAGCCAAGACGACAACTTGGCAAACAAACGAGCAAACTACTACCCCATATAAGTCTCCTAGGTAGTGAGTCAACTGTCAAGGCGCCGAAAGCTCTTGAGAACATGGAACTCCAGCTGCTCTTGAGAAGTAGAAAGCCACGAGAGTTGCCCTGTGATCAGTGAGGAGGAAGAAGTAGAGGACAATGTAGAATTGGATGAGTTAGCATTGACAAGAAAGGAGGGGTCCTCCGGAAGTGGATCATCGAGAGGGTCAGCATGAGCCGGGGAGAAACAATGAGTGTGGGCTGGGCTTTATTCAAAGCAGTTTGACTAATAGGCCTGTCAAGCCGCACACAAGGAAGGTCAGGAAACTAGATGCCTAAACCTGCAATCAGCCGTCGGATGAGGCAACCATAGAAAAGGTTGTCATCCCGTATAGAGAAATAAGGTCTTATCGAGAGGAATGGAGGTGAAGTGTGTGACCAAAAAAATATTGGTCAACATAATATGGCACACCACCATTCGCCAAGGAGTAAGGTAATTAGTTTTATCTATGCCACATCATGGGAGAGCCATGGAGAAACGAGGCTATTTCATCTAAATGTGGCATGGAACAAAAACTGTATAGGTAATCAGGATTGGGGGCATGCAAAATGCCTAGAATATAGGAGATCACCTCCGCAGTAATCCAAAGGGTACTTCGCCTCAAGAAGGTAGAGAAGGAATCTGACGCGTGGACTAGATCATGAATGTTCACATAGAACTCTTGCATTCAAAATTTAGTGGGAGTAATAAGGTTATTAGAACTGGCTTCCAGTGCCGGTGAATAAACAGTGAGAAAATGAATAGATCAAGGGTCGTGAGGTGAACTTCCCATTCAAGGGTAAGCTGCCGATGAGACGTGCGTTTCTAAAAAAGGTACTCGATGGAGGGATTGACAAAGCGATTTGGTGCTGAGGGCCCGCTAGCCCGAGGACGCTTATCAGCAACATTTTTGGAAAAGGACATCAGAGGAGCAAACATCTGTACAAAAAAAGTGGGGAGAGAGACAGTGAGGCATACAAATCGAAAACAAAGCCAACAAATAAGGACCCACCAGACCCCAACACCTCAGGTCAAAAGAGGAGCAAAATCACTACAAATCTACACAAGAGAGGCATAGATTGGACAGCGGGTACCCCAAAAACGTGGGTGGGTTGCACAACAAAGCACCCAAAACCCAAGTCCATGACAAGGCTAGATTTATACAAGGTTCACACAATTAACTACAAATCGGGTTCACACAATTAACTACAAATCGGGACTAAATATGGTGAGACATGAACAAATCGAACAAAATAAGAGAAGAAAAGTGGTGTTCATGAACTAGGATGAAAAATGCCATTAATGGAGAGATTAAGCATAATAACGAAGGGAAGAGGAAGAAACTTATCTTAGATGCGCCCATTATTTGCAAGGAGAAGAGTAGATGGGGAAGATTTGGAGGATTTGGAGGTAGAGAGAGGAGAAGAGAAGAGAGAAGGACGAGAGACAAAAGAGGAGGGCTAAGAAAATATGAAAAGGTGCTCAAACAGTGCTTAAAGATAAAGTGGTCAGCGAGTTGGCGCTCAAGCGTGCCTTAGGCATGCGTCAGGTGCGCCTAGGAAATAAGGAGAGCTCATGAGTGCGAGGAAGGCGCTCATCAGACGCACCGAATTTGGAAAAGGCGCTCGAGAGCAAGCGCCTAGAAGGCTCTCGTCAGGCGCAAGGAATAGGACATCAAATTTTTCCTTTTTTTGTAATAAATCAATTTGATATAATATATATAGCATTGAGTTATTATACTGATCATGTCTATCTATGATATGTAAGATCACTCTTCTTGATCCATACTTTCTTTCCGGATATAATTATTTTGCATAATTTTGTCACTTGATCATTCAGTTGGTTGACATGACTCATGAGGGTGTACATCTTTGTTCTTTGATTAAGATTGTTCTGGAAATTAGTTGCAAAACAATGGGGGTGAATATGTCCAATTTTTTTGCACCCATGGCATGTCGGGACAAATTTTGAAGAGAGGTAAGATTTATTACCTTGATTCCTAATTTGATAAGAGCCAAGGTCCCTCTACTATTTGAGTATGAGATATTAGGTACATTAGCATTTATTTTTGTAAAACATTTTGATCTCTAATCGATGGGGGCAAATGATATGATATTTCATCTTGGGACGGAAGTAGCTAGGACAAAGATAGTTTTTGAGTTAACATTACCATTTAAAGTATTAGTAGAATATCTCAAACCAGTTTTGTTCCCACCGACTTTTCCTAGACCGAGTATACGGTCCAACTGCTTTGATCCACTTGAAAATTATTTTAGATCATTTTGAGTACTTTCAAGATCCAATTCAAGGGTCTTGATTTTTTTCCATAAATGACTTGTTCAATTTCTCAAGTTCTTGTGTTTTAGAGTCTAGTTTAGTTCTAAGGTCAATTTTTTCTATTTCGATTTCCACCAATTTTTGCTTCAAGGGCTTATTTGTTTTCTGAGTTTTTAGACACTCCCTAAATAATTTATCATACACGTCCTGTAAGTCGCAAAATTGAGTTTCTAACTCATTCCCAGAGTCATCAGTTTGATCCAGGTCCTCTTCTAAATTTTCATCATTTCTGCTCACGGAGATCATGAAAACCATAAAATTAACTCGGTTATCTTTAGTACATTTTTCATTATCTTCCTCTTCGTCATCAATCAACACAGTATTAGCTTTCATTGCCACTACTAGACCTTATTAGCGTTTGAAATTTGGACATTCGGCTCTAATATGTCCAAAATCTTAGCATTCATGGCATTGTACTCCTTGAGAATTTTTTGGTTTTATGTCTTTATTCTTACGTCTGTCCCTCTTGTCACTTTTGGGAGACATTAAAGTCCCTTTATTGTCTTTCTGATGGATATTTGTTCTTCTTCAAAAAATTTTTTAAAGTTCTTAACAAATAGGGCAAAATTTTCATCCCCAAGAAATTCTTCATTAGAGTCATTATCTATCACTTACTTTATAGATTTTAGAGCAATGGGTTTATTATTCTTTGATTGTGGTAAAGTGTGTTCATATGTTTGCAGTGATCCGATAAGTTCTTCAATCTTTACCTTGTCAAAATCTTTACTCTCCTCGATCGCAATGATTTTGGGTCCAAATCAGTCACGGAGCGATCTTAGGACTTTTTAAACAATTCTGTTTTCACGAATTCTTTCTCTTAAGTTAGACATCAGTTTACTATGTCGTCTAATTTTGCATAAAATTCAACAAAGGATCTTTTATTCTGATTTCTTCAAATCTAGTAGTGAGCATATGCAATTTTGAGTTCTTAACTAATTTGGTACCTTCATGAATAACTTCAAGGATGTCCCAAGCATCTTTAGAAGTTTCACCCATCGAGATGTATTTAAACTCTTTAGGGGACACAGCCATAAAAAAAAATGCAACCTCTTACAATTCCAGTTACAAGTTTCCAGTTTTTCTTTCATCCACAAGGACAGAACTTTTAGTTCATCGCTTGTAATGCTTTTGGGCGGAATCCACCCAAATTGCGTGCTGCTCCATACCTGTTCATCAATGGATTTGAGAAAGGCTATCATGCGCACCTTCCAATAAGCATAGTTGTTCCCATCAAAGTAGGGAGGAACAAATAGAAAGTGGCTAGTATACATTTAGATTAGAGTCGTGGATCGAGGTGAATCTTTGATACCAATTGAAAAAGCCTAAAAAGTCCCTAATCTCAACTTATTTTGACCCTTTTTCAAATTGCGAAATAAAAATACATATAAATATATAATACATGTAAAAAATATTCAGATCTAGATGTATTTAACTATCAAAAGGATATATAAATAAGCACAATAAATAACAATAGCCAAGATAGGATTTTTCATGATGACAGGAAACCTCAATAACCACAGTTGTCGAGTAAAATCCTCCAGGCTTTTACGACCAATAAAAACAATACACTAAGAAAATCAACTTACAAAATAAGCAGTACAGACATACTAACTTAGTTGACTTATTCCCGACTTGTGATCCCTACCAAGAAACCTGTTGGATTTGCCTTCAGTAATTGAACTAGACACCTTCCGGTCTTCTTGTCAATATTACTTTACAAGCCGTAGAATTTTCGCATACCATTGGGTCCCAATTTTCACGCCAATGACTAACCAAACTCAATCACAAAATATGCCAATACATAATATGCCTAACAATAATTAATTACTAAACTAAAATCTCTGAGAGCAACTAAGAGTTATAACTAATAACAATTGCATTCAAATATTTTCAACTGCAATAAATGTTACACTCTACCAAAAGAACGCATAAAAATCAAATTAAAATTTTAAAACTGTTTGATGATTTGTGAACCAGCCTTGGAACAGCTCAAGAAGCAGTGTGGCACGCAGGATGGCATGTGGGTTGACTTGTATTTAAGTATGCAAATTGGCACTGCACAGCCTGACAAAAACCTGATTCTATATGGACCTAGGGACAACCCGACTTACACATCTAGTCAAGGTTGAGTTGACAAAAGACTCAGGCTTGAATCGACAAGTGAAAAGCATGTATCATTAGCCAAACTAATCCAGAGTCCAAGCTTGACTTAGGAGAGATAGGGAGCAAGGGCCTACTGTGCTTGGTCCTTGTCGAACTCAACAACATCGGTCTTTGGTCAAGCAGTCAATAATACACCTAGTCGAACTGTGGGGCAGGGGACGAAGGATGAGGAATACTCATTTGTGGAGGTTTGAATATTCTCAACATTTGGGTGTAAATTTCTTAGGGAATTGGCTAATATTTCATGGGGCCCCAATTCATATATTTCAACCCCGTCAAGGCGCATAGCATAAAATCTAGGGCACTGTGAAAGCTAACTGATCCAAGCTCGAGCTCCTACTCGAGCTAGAAAAACTAGAAGTTCAAAGAAAAGCTCCAATCCATCCAAATCTAAATAGGCTGCAGGAATCACTTCTCTAATTAACAAAGTTCTCAATGGAACAATGCAGCATGCGCAAAGGGAGTTGACACTAAGTATAGAAAGGCCAGTTATGCTGGACAGCAAACATTTTAACCCAGTACTACAATTCTTCAGCGTCATCCTATTCTTTAGGAGTTATTCAATCATAAACCATTTCATCAACAAGTTCATCCACTTGAGGAACATTGGAAAACATAGTTCAATTAGGACTTTTGTCATTTCTCTCCATATTAAGGCTATGGATGAGGAAACTTCTTCTATTGCTTCATTTGATCCGTTGACTCAAATGATAAGGTTGCAGAAATTTTACAAAAATGAGCAATCCTTTCGTTAAGTATTGTGAACTTTTGAAGAGACAAAATTAATTCAGATTGTTATGAACTTCCACAAGATAGCTATACGGTCTATCTCTGCTTATTGTTATGGAAGTAGCTTGGCATATAAATGGAATCATTGTATGCAAAACAATGCGCAGCTTCCAACAAAGACTGGCATATGAACAATCTACTGCTTCACTGTGCTTAATTGACAACGTGCATAAACCGATAAACACATTGCCTGTTTTCTCGACAGGAACAATCTGTGATACCCCATTAGCTATAATCAAGTCATTACTAATCATGGCCGTCTTCAATACCCTCCAAAATTAATTCCAAGACAGAGAATTCTTTGCTACAGCCATTGGCTAGTTTATCATCTTAATACACAAAATACCACAGGGAATCTTTTCCATCATTAGGCTTTGTGTGGTATAGAAAAGGTTGTCCATGCAAAGGCACTCAATAAGAAATCTACATCACTTTCTTCATTTAACTCGATGAAGTTGAACTTGAGGTACCAGGTGAAATAGAAGCAAGAAATTGCTGGCATAGAAAAAAGCAACTTACAAAGGGGCTGAATCACCTTTCATCTTCTAACCTAATGAACTATGCATCTAACTCTTCACACCACCTAAAAACTGACATAGTATGACTTAATATTTGAACAAAAAAGCAGCCACATCATGAACTAGTTCTCAAAAGTGAGGTCAGAAAGAGCTCATAGATGCACCATCAAGACTAAAAAATGGATAATCCATGTGTTCAAATGGCATACCGATTTAAGTTTGAAATTCCAACGAGATCAAGGAATAATTTGGTGATGTAGTCCATTTAATAAGATTATATGAATGATGGTAATAAGAAGTCTATGGTAAAAAAGTACGTCAGTGCTTTATGCAAATATAAGGTACACATTCAAACTTGTACTAGACAGAAGAAACAAGATTAAGGAGTCATGCAATAAAGCTTTGGGGAAGAGTGCCTAAAAAGGAGAATGTGTCAGGGAAATCAATTTATTTTATGCAAGGAAGATCAATCATTAAATTTATAAACCAGATGAAAACGTCATGAAAAATTTTAGAAAATAATCGGAAAGGAATCTAACGACGTTTACTGATCTGGGTAAGGCTTACAATTGATAAGGAGTTGGATGTTAGGAAAGGAAGACGATAGCATATATAAAGATGCCACCTAAATATTTATGGCAGAAAGATGAAAAGTATAAGGGGAAAACTTGCAATTTCGTAAACCACTTGGTTTTCATCAAGGTATCTACACATTTTTCCTCATTTTGTTTCGTTGGATCATTGGCTCTTAACCAATTCCCTTCAGTTATGGATGAACCCAGATCCATAAAGGGAAAACAGATAAAATTTGTTGGGTCAATAGAAACAGAATTTTTTTCCCGAGAATTCACTCAATCATTTCAGAACATATCACATTCAAACCTTTTGATACCTTCACTCTCTCGACTCCTCGACAAATAAATAAATAAATAAATAAAATTACAACAACAAAAAAAAAAGAAAAAAGCAAACATAACAAAATAAAAAGCAATAAATGTAAGAGGAAGAACAGTACCACAATAAGTAAGGCTTTAGATACGCTACCTCCCTCCATCCGGTGATGAACTCCTGTCCGTTGATAAAACACATCCCCCTATCGAATAGTCCTCATCACTTTACCCACGAGGAGCAAAAACCCTAGGCGTCATAATTCACTGATTATGAAATACAGAAATCAAACCCTAATTCACTGATTCACTGTCTATGAAGTCTAAAAAAGGAGCGACGGCGACTCTGAAACCACCGGCGAAACGAAATGCCCGGCCGCTTTCGGTAGAGCGAAGTGCGGGAGTGACTGTGAACGAATTTTAAAACGAGTGGCGGCCTAAAATAAATATTATTCATAAGTAATT
>JAODPA010134582.1:0-16497 GCA_025585075.1 Nepenthes mirabilis
TAGGGTTGTGTTACCATTGACGGAGGTTATTCAATGGAGAATAACCCGGTACGTCACACTACTCTAATTATTTATCTAACTACGAATCATTCGATTATAATTTGCCGCTATATCAAATTTAACTTAACTCCCAAAACTCCCTGATCAAGTTTCAATTAAGATTTTGGCACAAACTTCAAATCGCAAATAACCTCAAGATCGAAATACTTTATATCCTCAAATTACAACCAGATTAGAAATTACAATTATAATTATCATCCAAAGATCTATTACAACTTTAGGTCAATACCCAAAATCTCAAAACCTAAATATGGGGATAGTCACCCATCACAACACAAAAATAGAAATATTCTAACCTCCTCAAAAATATTACATGCTATGTTAACTTACTAGATCCTTCAATGGTCGTTCCAAATAACATGGAAATCAATTAACCCTTTTTATTCCTCGAAATTACCTTTTATGTCTCATCATAACGATTAAATCTTTCTCGAGCTAAACGACTCAAGGACACTACAATCCTCAAGGGATACTTGCCAAATTGCTTATCAGATTCAGTTAATCCTAAGAAAAGTATACCCCTTCTCAACATTAATCACCCTTCCCTATTTTGTCATCGCTTAAGGTCCTACGAATTCAAAATCGTGCTATCAAAGATACCATACGCTCAAAGGGGCATTTTCTTAGACTAAACTTGCGTTCCTTTCTCGGTCAGGTCTTCGGTTAACAACAGCTCTCAATCCATGACACAATTTCCAATGGAGTACATATTTCCTCCGTTCCTTTGGATCCATCAATGAGGTCATCTCAATATGGACCCAAATATGGCTGAAAGATCCATCCCATAAAATTTATGGACACCGACAAAAATTCAAAACCCATATAGAGCTTTCGAACTTCGTAGCAACCATACCTTTATCAGAATACTGCTGCGGCTAAATTTTTCAATCATCCATAATCGACATGTTATGGATACGAATCAATTTTAGAAATCACCTATTCATTTATTGTGCCCACTTATCAATTGATTAATCCTCTGAGTAACAAATTACTCAACTAACCATAACAATCTCATCAGTTTATCTTACTTCCTAGAGATTTCAAGGTATCCACAACAGTACCTAGCCAATGCTCCTTTAATTCCATACAAAATTCTCAGAGGCTAATGTCGATTTCAATAGACTCCAAATCATCCATTAAAACAAGTCGACTTGATCTTTTCTTCTGGATATATATACACATCCATCAAACTTTTCATAGTTAGATTTCTTAACGTCCATCAACTGACTCAAAGGGGTGATCTCGTTACTAATTGGACTTAACACCTATTCTCAGTTCAATTAGCTTTACCTCTTATTCAGAATTCACAATCCGATTGAAAGGTATAATATCCTATCAATACCTTTCACATCAACATGTACGAACACCTTTCACAATTACGATGGATTTGCATTACCAAAATATTCATGCACTTGATCACTATGAATTGATCCTTAATCGGTATCCTTAAACTTACTTTCCCGAAATCGGCTCCAAGTTACATAGACCTCAAGCCATCAATTCCACTTATCCGCCATACTGACTAGATTGATCCACTGTCCATTTTAGGACCTCAACCCAGAATGATCAAGCCTAAACTTTGAACCAAAACTGATTACCCTAGACCTCGAATCAATACCAATCAGCTCAAGTGCTAAATCGGCACCAATCAATTTAGGACGTCAAGGTGCCTCTTAACGGCTCTCTCGACCTATTCCTACAGGAATTCAGTACAGAGATTCAAACTTATGCTTCCGTTTTTTGATCAATCAATTCCTAAGGCATCTCAATTCTCTGATACCAAATTTGACGGAACAAATTTTTTTCTTCAAAAGCTTCCGTCAAGACAGGAACAGGATTAACAGACTAAATTATAAAGCAAAACTTATGCAGAAATTTTGACAAAGTCTTCTTCGTAACTGGATGAAAACCTAAAAATACAACTTGTAAGATCAACCATCACAAGTGCACAGCTATCGATTATCCACAATTTTTCCTACAACTTGCATACACAGGATCACATGTACCATCCATGACATAAATCTATAAAAGCGTTAGCTACACTATCAATTCAATAACGAGATACGGTCTAGGACCTATACAGTATATCTAAAATTTAGAACGAAAGCTAAACTAATAACCTACAGAAGTATAGTTTTTCTTTTACCATCACATACATCATATGCATTCTATACAAAATTCACATGTGCATGAACATCCATAAATACAAGATCAGTCTATAAAATTACATGACCAGTCAAGTCTTTACATCAATAGGCTCTCCTAAAATGGGTCCAAAATGCTTCAGGTCCTCAAAAGTGTTCAGAATTTTCTTTCGCTCACTCTTTCTCGTCGGGCACTAACTCTACTGTCTCATCTGGAGGAAAAAAATAATAAAACAGTGAGTTGGGGCCCAGCAAGGTATATGCATATGAGCAGTAAAACAGTAATGCAGAATAGTCATATAACTATGCAGAAATAGAACGATTAAACAAAACATAATCTAAGAAATAGAGAAAGAATACTTTGACGATATTAAACTTCAGAAATCAGAAATCAGTAGTCGGTAAATAATAATCAATAAATGGTAATCAGTAAACAGTAAACGGTAATCAGTAAGCGGTAATCGGTAAACAAAAATGGTAATCAATAGTTGGTATTCAGTAATCGAAAAAAGGTAAACAATAATCGATACTCGATAGACGATAAATGGTAAACAATAATCGATACTCGGTAGACGGTAAACGGTAAATAATAATCGATACTCGGTAGACGGTAAACGGTACTTAATAATCTGTAATCGGTACGGTAAACGGTAACATAATATATCAGTAACAGAACCTGTCAGTATACCCTACTATCTGAGGGGCGAATGATCGAGGATAGATTGTGTTCACTCCACACAATCCAAGGCCTATGACTGTAACAGAGGTATCCCATCTCACGGGATCAGTTCGGTATGCCACCCAAAGGTAGGCCGATAACTATGCTATCCTCTTAACCGTAATACCCCGAGGAAGGTCGGACCACATATAATTCCATGGACAGAGTTATTCTCGATTACCACCATAAAGTCTAAGGCATGCCAGAGAACCTATCAGAACTGTAGTCAGTCCCGGGTCCTAAATAACAGTATTAGAAATAACTTCTTTATCGAAAGCCTTATTTTGATAATCATAATTTCACAATTTACTTTTAGTTAACTTTAGAACGTACGGTAACGATTTAAAAACTCATTCAGTTTTACTTCAACGGTGCATGGAATTTTCATCGGTATATGTCCGTGTAAATTTTCAAAAATAAATTATACCAGGAGCTTCATTTCAATGTCAATTAACTTTTATATAATAGGAGTTATGGTTAAAAATTATCAAAACCCCTTCATTTTCGTACTTAGGGCTTCGCCAAAACTTTTGGACTTAAATCGATCACTAAATATGTACTTATTCATGAAATTAATTCCATAAATTCATACACATACATTAAATCATACAATTTACCTAAAATAGTGTTTCATCACAATCTTCCGGGACAAAATCGAACAAAATTTACATACTTATTTACGAAATCGAAGCCAAAACTTACAATAAATATGGATAAACATAAAATCTAACCAAACAATCGGAGGAAACATGTTTCATTTACTTTAAACATGCATCAACATCATTTTAGAACATTTTTATTAACTTTAAAGCAAGAGGAAATGGAAAAAATGAAAAACAATGTCCGAAGTACATTTGCCTTGCCCGATCTATCGTGATTTTTACTGAGAGTGGATTGGAACAAGTGATTTTCCCTTCTCCTCTTCGTGCTTACTATCGTACGTTAGCTTCCTCTCTCTCCGGAAGGAATAGATTAACTTGAAGAGTTTCCGAATATGAATTCCTTTGAAAGTGGGCATGCCAAAACTTTCAAATTGAACAATTGAATCTACACAAATACATATCACTCAATCGGCATTTAAACATGGAAATACTACACAAAAATGTCGTCCGAAATTCTCGGATGAATAGTATGCATGAATAGTATACATATATACAAATCGATTAATTCTCAAAATTTTAGACATCCAACAGGTAATTTATCAAACCCAAGGCACGGGTAACTATAATCCCAAGTCAATTTATACACTTAAGTCCAAATAGAAGCTCAAACAATGTTCAGGCGCGGTCTAGGGCTTCGCAAACAAATTTCCACCACATTCCACAATTTCGGATACCTAATCAGTAAATCAACTTACCCAAGTCATGTATAATCATAATCTAGTCCCAAATACATCAAAAGCCCTAAAAATCGAAGCCTAAAGCCACCTGAGCATAGGGTTAGGGTTTCACGAATGGAATTTCACATAAGTCCACCAAATCGGGTACCCAACCGATCAATTAACTTATGGGGGATATGGGTAATCATATTCTAGTCCTAATTCATGCAAAAGCCCCAAAAATCAAAGGTTGAAATCCACTCGATTGTGCATAAATAGTACACGCGCGTGGGTGAGGGTTTCAGATGCATATAACGGTGTGAAAACAATGAATCGGACAACGAATTTCACATATATACATATTAGACTATGGGCATCACAATGATATACATAGGGTCAGGTATCGGGATAAAATACCCGAAGGGAATCGGACGAAAATCAACAGAAATGGAAGAAAAACAGTATAGATGTACTTGCCTCGACGTACTCTACAATTTCTCTAACTAGCTCGAAGTCGAATTTAAACTCTACGACATCGATCTCCTCCTTTCTCTCTCTTATTTATCGCCCTCTCTCTTTCTAAAAGGGTTTGGTTGCGTGAAAAAATAAAAATCGCAAAACAAGACGGAGCTTTAAAATGGCCTGGCGCTCAAGCGTGTGCCGAGTGCAGCCTTACAGCCTAGGCCGGCTCGAGAGCGTGGCGAGCGCGCGGCCAGCGCAACCAAATCTTGATTTTGTGCTCTTCGTGGGCTCGAGCCCACGGAGGGTGCAGGTCAAGCCCATAGCAAGGTTGCAGCAACCCTACTTTGCATTTTTGTCATTCGAGACCCGTTTTGACCATTCTGACCCAATCTTTCATATCCTTGAACCTTATTTTTTATTATATAATCTTAATAAGTCATGATTATCACAATTTAAAACCCGAAATCTTGTCTATGAATTAACATTTCAGAGCTTACAATTTCGGTTCCCGATTTACTAATTCCGTTTCTTTGAGCTTTTCAATTCGTTCCTCCCAAACCTTTTGAACACAATTTACCTATTTTAACTTATTTACCTCCCAATTATTATATTCCAGAACTCAGGTCATCACATGAATGGGCTAGCCCAAATTGTCAAAGGCGGCCCAGATCCACTATTTAACGGTCAACGTTGGCGCAACAGGAAATGAGGGCCGAATTTCTGAAGGGCCCAAATACGCGTCAGACGGTCAACGATAACATTGACCGACTGAAGCACAGGCAGGCGGCCTACTCACGCTCAGGATGGTCAACTCGTGTATTGACTAGAATCACTGTAGCAACAGGCAAAGAAAAAAAAGGCTTTTCACTGGTCTGGCCCACTTGGACCCACGCTCCAGCAAATGGTTAGCAACGGCTCTTTTTCTAACTCTGTGCCTTCCATAAATACAACCAACTCCATAAAGGACGTTGATAAGATCGGCGCATTTTCCATAAGGAAGGCGCCAGATCTTCCCAATTTCTACCAAGTGGAGCCTTCCAACGGTAATATACTCGAAAGAAAAACATAAAATTTTGAAAGTCGCTACCCGCCAGAGAAGGAAACAATCCTAGCTAATTAGGCAACGCGTGCTTTCCTCACAAGGAAGACTGCCTAAACATTGCGCTGGGGATCACACCTTCCAACCAAGGAAGATCACCCTGCCGCCATTAAAATGAGCCCTAGGGTCTTCGCTCAGGGCATGCGAACAACTACTCACGTAACGCCTTCTATTACGCCCACTACTACGCTTCCTACTACTCAGACTTGCAACTCTCTGCTACACAAAAGAAAACATACGCTCTCAACTACGCATTCCGAGATGATTTCGTACTCCCTCTCTCTCTGTGAACGCACTGAGAGAAAGAACACAAACTAAAGGCATACAAGTGCTCTTCCTATTGACAGACGCCTACTGCCTTCACCGACCGTCCAGATTCAAAAGACGGCATTGCCTCTCCTTCATCTAGAAACCCACGCACTCTCACACTCACCCTCTCAATTCTCATTTTCAATTACCTTCCCAGATTTTGAAGGCTGTTTACTGACTTAAGTATCGGAGTATTTTTGGTGGGACAATTTTCCGCCGGCACACTGACCTCCTGCTCGTTTTAGTGGTGTGCAGGATCCAAACTCAGTGAATAGAGCCGGAACCAAATAAGCAGATCAGCCCAAATTTGTTTGAAGTTCAGATCTAAGGACGCATCATTGGCGCCATCTGTGGAAAATGCTTACGAAAAGCCAACCACACTCCCTCACAACGTTCTCTTTTCACTGCCAGACTCATCTACAATGGTGAATACGAGAGCCCAAGCTAGCGATCCCACTAGAGGTGCCACTTCTTCCGACTAGGACCACACTGCTGGTACCCAAGTTAATGGGACGACAGGGGGGCACCTGCGCCTTTTTTTCAATTATTGATGGAACAGATGCAGACTAACAACCGTCTGCTCCAAATACTTTGCTCTCAGCAAGAGCAGTCACAGCAGGGCGGCTCCGCCAGCAGCCGTCCCTGGCCGGCCACCAAAAAAGGTGGCCCGAGGAAAATGAAGCCAGGCAAAAGGCCTAGGAGGCTTGCAAATTATCATATCCCAGCCTCTTCGCGCGCTTCAGGCTAGAACAGGCCTGAAGAGCGCTTTGGGAGCACAACGCCGGGAGAAAGTCCAGAAAGAAGAAACCCTCGATACTCTCAGGCAGAGAATGGAAACTCAGTCTAGGAGTAAGCCTCCAAGATTACTAGGTCCACTGGAGGCAGTAGCCGGCCAGCTGCTGGACCCTCCGTGGACAAAACAAAGTTGAGAACTTATCTCAACTCTAAGAGATCTGCCAACGCTGCTCGCGCAGAACCATAGGTGGATAAGATTTGGAACCGCATGTTCAAGGATGATGAGCATGCTGTTGATCTTGAAAGATCTCCCTTCACAGTGGAGATCCTAAATCATCCACTGTCCCACCAAATTCAATATGCCTTCCCTTGAGTCAAACGATGGGAGCAGTGATCCAGTTGACCATCTGGATAACTTTTGTACCCATCTGAGTCTACAAGGGTTGAAAGACGCAGCAATGTGCCGCTACTTCCCACTCACGCTGAAGGGAGATGCCTGCATCTTGTTTCATCACCTCCCTTCAGGCTCCATGAGCAGCTTCCAGGTGCTCACAGATCTCTTCCTGGCTCGGTATGCCTCGAGCCGATGGGAAGAGAAGTAGCTATGGCACCTCTCCCACATCAAGTAGAAGTCAGGAGAGAACCCGCAGAGATTTCTGGACCGCTTTGTGGCGGAGGCTAGGCGGATTTTTCGGATCACGGAAGAGACGAAGCTGGGTAGTTTCATCTCCACACTGACCTACGGGGACTTTTTCAAGCACATGGCCCACAAGAATCTCGAGACCTTCCGGGAGGCAGAGTTAATCACCTGGGCTTACACAGTGGCAGAGGAAGCCAATAAAGCAAAATGCCCAGAACGGGCAAACCAGCCTCACCCATTCCCTGGAGAGAGAAAAAGAAAATATAGCGACAGTGATCACTCCCGCCGGAAGTAGCACAGAACCGGCCCCCTAGAACGCAGAGATTACAGGCCCACCAGCTTTACGCCCCTGACAGACACGCGCTTAAATATCCTTATGTAGATTCGCAGGGAAAAATTTCTAAAGTGGCCAAAACCATTGAAAAAGGACACCAGAAACCAGTCAAAATACTGCGATTTTCACTGCTCTGCTGGACATTCTACTGACCACTACAAGACATTGCAGAGGGAGATCGAGGAGCTGATTCACAGGGGCCACGTCACTAAGTTCTTCAAGGGTTTTGGGCAGAGTTCTGGAGCAGTTGGCGGAGAAGGGCAGGAGCCGTCTCCTCCCTAAAACCGGGTTGTGGTAAGGGTGGTTAATATAGTCACCACCCGACTTGCCAAAAACCCAGCCGACGACAAGGAGTAGTAGACTAGGAGGAAGAAGCAGGACACGACGGACAACACAATTAGCTTCAATGATGATGATTTGACTCATGTAATATCCCCCCATGATGACCCCCCTTGTTGTATCCGTGCTTGTCTCGGACGGTAGTGTCAACTACTAACTAAAGAGAGTATTTATTGACAATGGTAGTTCAAAAGACTTGCTTTACTTTGATGCATTCTTTAAACTAGGCTTAAAAAAGAACCAATTAAAACTTGCCGAAGGCCCACTATATGGCCTTAACAATGAGCAAGTGCTCGTCCAAGGGACAACCCAACTGGAGGTCACTCTGGGCACGTATCTAAAAACAGCGAGTCAAACGCTCACCTTTTTGGTTGTCAACCTGCCCTCTATTTATAACGCTATACTAGGCAGACCATGCTTAACAGTGTTTGGGGTAGTCACCTCGATTTCACACCTCAAGATGAAGTTCTCAATGTTACATGTTACATGTCTTAAATTGCCCCTAGCAGCAGCACTAGAGCAGTTGGAAAAATCGATCATCGAGACGAGACAACCCTGCAGTAAGGGCAGTCCGGCAAAGCCACAGATCTAGTCCCCTTGAACCAGGAGAAATCGGAAAGGTGTGTATAGATCGGTGGCTCACTCGCCGGAACACTGCTCGATGAATTAATCGCATTCCTATGATGGAACATTGATATTTTCGTGTGGACTCCAGCAGACATGCTTGGGATTCCGGCTGAGTTGATGGTCCACAAGTTGGGGCTTGATCTTGGCTGGAAGCCTGTCAGGTAGAAGTGGAGGAACTACCCCGTAGAAAAGTTGATCACTATCCAAGAGGAGGTAAAGAAATTGCTGGACGCAAGATTTATTAGAGAAGTCCACTACCCAGATTGGCTCTCTAACATCATCCTGGTGAAGAAAAGTAATGGTAAATGATGGATGTGCATCGATTTTACCGACGTTAACAAAGCCTGCCCAAAGGATAGGTTTCCCTTGCCCAGGATCAACCTGCTGGTTGACTCGACAGTCGGACATGAGCTACTAGGCTTCATGGATGCCTATTTGGGTTACAACCAGATCTGGATGAATATGGAAGATGAGGAGAACACCTCGTTCATGATAGATCAGGGCACCTACTGCTACAAGGCGATGCCCTTCGGACTAAAAAATACCGGAGTAACCTATCAACGACTGGTCAACAAGATGTTTGAAAAACAGATTAGTTGCAACATGGAGGTCTATGTCGATGACATGCTTGTCAAGAGTAGAGTCACCGGCGACCACATCCGCGACTTGGCAGAGTCATTTGAGGTGCTCCGCAAGAATCTCATGAAGCTGAACCTGGCTAAGTGTGTCTTCAGGGTAGCCTTGGGTAAATTCTTGGGTTACATCGTCTCCCAATAGGGGATTGAGGCAAACTCTAAGAAGATTAAGGCTCTCGCAAACATGGCTCCCTCGTGGAGCGTAAAGGACGTCCAGCGATTGACTAGATGGCTAGCAGCGTTGTCCCGCTTCCTTGCGAAGTCTGGCGACAAGTACCAACCCTTCTTTAAGGCCCTTAGAGGGACAAAATCCAATGGGTTTCAATGGACAACAGACTACTAGATGGTATTCGATGAATTGAAGCAGTATCTTGCCAGCCCGCCATTGCTAGTGTCGCACAAGGGCGGAGAAGAGCTGTATCTTTACCTGACAGTGTTGGAGGTATTTCTCAATTCCGTCCTCGTACGCCAGGACTTTGACACTCAGCGGTCGGTCTACTACGTGAGTAAAACGTTGACTGGCCCAGAGACTCGCTACTCACGTACAGAAAAGCTGGCCTTAGCACTGATATTCTCTGCGCAGAAGTTAAGGCCATATTTTCAGGTGCACAGTGTAGTGGTTGTCATTGACCAGCCTCTGGAAAATACATTCCAGAAACCTGATATTTCTGGACGGTTGGTAAAGTAGGCTATCAAGTTGGGCTAGTTCGATATCGAATTCCAGCCTAGACCTGCTATAAAAGCGCAGGCTCTAACCAACTTTATTGTTGAGACTACGACCCCAATTCTCGAAGAACAGCCCGCAGAAAGCGCGGTACAGCTTGATGGAGTTCCAGAAAGGGTACTCCACGTAGATGGATCATCTACGGACACCGGCAATGGCGCTGGAGTAGTTCTTATGACCCCGGATGGGTTTGAGGTGAAGCATTACCTCAGACTCAGTTTCCTAACAACGAATAACATTGCCGAATATGAAGCCCTATTAGCCGGATTACGATTAGCAAAGGAGTGCTCTCCCAAGAGGTTGGCGGTCTACAGTGACTCCGAACTGATCGTTAACCAGGTTAACGGAGACTTCAAGGTAAGCAACCCTCACCTAGCCAAGTACTTGGCAATGGCGAGGGAAGCTGCCATTGGGTTTCGACAAACTAACCCTGGTTCATGTTCCCAAAACTAAAAACTAGAAGGCAGACCAGTTGGCTAAAGCCACTATAGCCGAAAATCCAGAACAGTACTCAAGGGACATGAGGGAGATTCTGAATGCTCCCAGCATAGAGAAACAGGAGGTGATGTAGATTTTTGAAGCGGAAAATTAGATGATGCCCTACCTTAGATATCTGGCTAACGGATCGTTGCCAGAAGATGCAGAGAAGGCTAAGCGAATCAAAAAGACAGCCGGCTGGTATACTGTGGTTGACGGGCGGTTATACCACCGTTGTTACTCAACCCCATACCTCCGATGCCTAGCTCCTAAAGAGGCTGACTATGCCTTGGGTGAAGTGGACCTTGGGATTTGCAGAGCACATATTGGCCAAAAAAACTTAGCCTTCAAGATCATGTGGCGGGGCTACTACTGGCCCTCGATGAAAAAGGACACATTCGAATTTGTGAAGAAGTGTGAAAGCTGCCAACTACATAGTAACCTTCACCGCCAGTCGTCCGTTGACCTGAAGGCACTTCAAGCCCCTTGGCCCTTCGTGCAATGGGGGCTCGATATTCTCAGCCCGTTTTCCATTGCCACGGGGCAAAGGAAGTTCATCATCTTGGGCATCGACTACTTCACCAAGTGGGTCAAGGCCATCCCACTGGTAAAAATCACAGAGCACAACGCTCTTGAATTCCCTTGCCAAAACATTATTTGTAGATTTGGCATCCCAGAGGTCGTCATGACCGATAATGGGACCCAATTCTCAAGAAAATGCTTCAAGTATTATGCCAGCCTTGGTATCAAGTTGGTCCACACTTCGGTGGCATACCCCCAAGTGAATGGACAGGTGGAGGTCACGAATCAAACGCTACTGCATTGGTTAAAGACCAAGTTGGAAGACATAGGAGGCTCCTGGGTAGACGAGCTCCTCTCAGTTCTCTGGTTTGACCAGACAATCCCAAAAGAACTAACATGCGAGACACCCTTCAACCTCTACTATGGGACTGAAGCGGTAATCCCAGTAGAAATCGGGCTTTCAAGTCTGAGGGTAGAATCATTTGACCCATAAGATAACTCCCAGAAAATTAGGAAATACCTAGACTTGTTAGAGGAAGCCTGTGATGCCATAAGAATATGGACAGCGACCTACCAATATTGAATCATCTGATACTACAACAAAAAGGTAAATGCGCGACAATTCGATGTGGGGGACTTTGTCCTATGAGGCTTCGAGGCCACTGGCAAGTTAGCTGGCTGCAACAAACTCTCCCCTAATTGGGAAGGGCCTTTCCTAGTCTCTGCCGTCCTTTAAAATGGAGCGTAAAAACTCTGAAACCAGGATAAAAAGTTGGTCCCACGAACGTGGAATGCG
Source organism: Nepenthes mirabilis (assembly GCA_025585075.1). Lineage (NCBI taxonomy): Eukaryota > Viridiplantae > Streptophyta > Magnoliopsida > Caryophyllales > Nepenthaceae > Nepenthes > Nepenthes mirabilis. The sequence continues at coordinate 11,940 of JAODPA010134582.1, forward strand.
ATCCACCTCAAACGCTACTTTTAATAAGGGACCCAGGTATGTATTTGCATTATTGAGTGTACGCATTCGCCTACTTGTTTCAATTTCTCAAATTAAGTGTTTCCTTAGCATACTGCCTTCCCTTTCCTGTGTGCATGTATATATATGTGTTTGCCATGCAGGTTTACCCTACCTAGACTGCTCCTAAGTCTGGAGAGTTTTCACCCTCTCGTTACTAAACCCTAGTCATCCAGGCAGCCCATAAGTGGTCGAATATGAACCTCGGTCATCCGAGCGGCCCATTAGCAGTCATACTTAAATCCTGGTCATACAGGTGGCCCATGAGCGGTCTAGTATCCTAGTGTCCCATTAGCGGTCGTGTTTGGTCATCCAGGCGGTCCATAGGTGGTCGAATCTAAACCTCGGTCATCCAAGTGGCTTGTTGGAGGTTAAAATCTTAGGGGGCTAGCGCAGCACACGCAACAACCTCCTCTATGAGGAGATAGCGTGATCAGTCAACGATGGTCGAAGGGAGACAAATTCTTCTCCAAGGCTAGCTGCCCAAGTCAGCACTTAGGCAGCGCCACCAAGCTTTACTCACAAGCCACCACTACTAGGCCAGCTAACACACACACAGCCGCCTATAAAAAAAACCTAAGGATTTTACTCCTTTGACAGTAATACAATGGTTGCCAGCCAACTGAGTTGGACATCCAATACAGCAAACATGCAAGCATAAAACAGTAAAAAGAAATAAACACAAAGTGGGAAGAATTCTCATTTTATTGATTTCAAATGTATTACATTATAGATGATACAAAGGGAAGAACAAAAATTGACAAAAGGCTAGGGAGGCGGCAGAGGCGGCGCCTGACCGTCTCACGGATCCCTAAGAGACTTTCGTGGGTCTGGGCGGACCTGTTTGACATATTAAGCAGGTCCACTAGGAAATTAGGATCAACAAGCCGTGCGATACGTCGACACATATTGACCCCTTCCCACATCTGCGTCCACATAAGTTGCTCAATCTCTTGGGGGCGTATCCAGAGGCTCAGGCGATTCTCCAGCTTTGTCAGTTACCCTCCAATCTGGCTAAGGCGCCCGGTGATTCGCTCATTCTCCTCTCGCAGCCGAGCATTCTCCTCTTTCAGACTAGCATTCACGGCCTTCGTATCGGACAGAATGGTCTACAAGGTGGCGGCATCCGACTGGGGCTCCGCCCTCGAAGCCGCCAGCTTCACGTCTAGCCAGGAGATCTCTACCTTCCTGTCAGAGATCACCCGGTCCCACTGGTCAATCACCTTTGCAATGGCAGCCAGCACTTTCTCCTTCTGCACCAAAGAACAAAACAAATCAAAAATTCTAAAGGAGAAGTTATGCAAAAAGCGTCATAGAAAATTATACCTCCAAAACTCTCCATGCAGGCCTATCAAGTTTGGCCTCCAAGTCTGGCTCCAGTGGTGACGGGTTGGAAGTAATGCCCTCACGAGCAATGTCTTCCAGGAGCCCCTCATCAATGTCATCTGCAGTGGCAACAGGCTCCCCGACGATGGCCTCCACTGTAGCCGCAGGAGGATCAAGGTCAATCACCGACTGCTCAGCTGGCAGTTGCATGGCTAGTGAGCCGACTGACGGTTCCTATGCCTCCGCCAATAACTCACAAGCTGGCTCTGATAAAATCTCCATTGGCGTCGCTCGAATAACCACCTGTGGCGCAGGCTGCTCCTGAATAACGCCTTCGGCCCCAGTTTTCGGCAGGTCCTCAAATGTCTTCTCCATCCTAGTGGCACTGCCGAGACCACTGTAAATTCCAGCAGTGATATAGTCGGGCCTCGAAGACGATGAGGAGGGTGTCTCCACAGCCATCCTCTTAGGCCTTGGGCCGATGAAGTCGTCGTCAGTCGGACGGGGATGGATGAGCAATCCCCGAGAGTCCTCCGGTCGCAACATAACCGTCGGCGGCGGTACCTTGAGCTTCTAAACAGGGGAAGGTGGTCCCCAGTTCACCTTTTTGGTCTCTACCCTAGAGACCAAGAAATCTCTCTTGAAGTCAAAGAGATGGTCTTTAACCAGTTTGGTCAGCCACCCCAAGGATGCCGTCTTCGCCACAGACAGCGTCCTGTATAAACTTTCGGCACCTGGTCCCGACCCTTTGCTAGGGGCTAGGTCTCAGTCATACTCACAAAAAAGAATCGATTCTTCTAGTTTTTCAGTGAGTCGTAGATGGTCGTATTAACCTTTAGGCCACTACGTGGAACTAGGGAGATCCACTCTCCTCCCTGTTTTATCTTGAACAGCCCCTTCACCATAGACATCGTTAACCACCTAGAATGCTTACGGAGAAAGAAACAAAAGGTGCAAATATATGGTACAACATTGGCGTGGAGCTTGGCGACGAAAACATGCAAAGCCTGGAGGATCAACTGTAAGTCGTCCGGAAGAGGAAACGGAGACCACTCCTCAGGTGGGTCTCATCAACCGTTACGAGTCCCACTGGCAGAGAGAAGGCCCTGTCATCCTCATCTGGAACCCTCTACACAATGTCTTTAGGGATTTTGAACTCAATGAACAGCTCTTTTACGTCATTCTCTCGGATAACAGAAGGGATATCGGCAACAGAGGTCGAAGTCATGCTTACAAAAGGATTAGGGTTTTCTCTTTGGAATGAATGTAGGTTAAAGATAAAGAAGCAGAGTAGAAGGCGTGGGAAATACCTCTTTTGTGAAATGCCTTAAACGGCAAGGTGTGAAATGCCTTAAACCTCCTCGAGAAGGCACACTATCATTCCTGCCATGTGTCGCATCCCAAATGGGCCTCTTTTGAACAAATCTTCTGATGCATTAATGGTAGGGATAGTGGTTCAACCGCATGAAGATACATGTCCACTTTTAACCTGATAGGTCGGCTAATGGCCACGCGTCACTTAGGGCTCATACAAAGTTCTCCAGAATCTAGTCAAAGATGGTCAACAGATCCGGTTGACTCTCTTCTCCAGATCTGACCAAAGACGGTCAACAGATTCGGTCAATTTTCTTCTCTGGATCTGACTAGAGACGGTCAACAGATTCGGTCAACTTTCTTCTCCGGATCTGACCAAAGACGGTCAACAGATCCGATCAACTTTTCTTCCTGGAATCTGACAAGAGATGATCAACAGATCCGGTCAACTTTCTTCTTCAGATCTGACTAAAGACGGTCAACAGATCCGATCAAATTTTCTTTCTGAAATCTGACCAGGACGGTCAACAGATTCGGTCAACTCCTCACCCTTTCATTGAGTTCTCTGAAATTTTCAAGCAGTAAAGGACAATGACGAGCATCCCATTTTGAACATGCTGGAGGACAGAATTCTGACCACCGGCATGGGGGGCTAGTAATGTGTATACTGTAAATGGGTTGGCCAAATAGTAAAGGCATCCCAGATCTACTGTTGGACGATCAACGTTGGCCCAACAGGAAATGAGTGCCGAATTCTTGAAGGGCCCAAACACGCATAGACGGTCAACGCCAGCATTGACCGACTGAGGCACAGGCGAGCGTCCTACTCGCGCTCAAGATGGTCAACCCGTGCGTTGACCAGAATCACTGTAGCAACAGGCCAATAATAAAAAAAGCTTTTCACGGGCTTAGCCTACTTTGGCCCATGCTCCAGCAGGCGGTTAGCAACGGCTCTTTTCCCAACTCTGCGCCTTCCATAAGTCTAACCAGCTTCAAAAAGGACATTGACAAGATCGGTGCCTTTCCCAGAAGGAAGGTGCTAGATCTTCCCAATTTCTACCAAGTGGAGCCTTCCAACGGTAATATACTCAAAAGGAAGGCAGAAAATTTGAAAAGCGGCTACCCTCTAGAGAAGGAAACAATCCCAACTAATTAGGCAACACATGCCTTCCTCACAAGGAAGGCTGCGTAAACATGGCGCAGGGGATCACACCTCCAACCAAGGAAGACCACCCTGCCGCCATTAAAATGAGCCCTAGGGTCATCGGTCAGGGCATGCGAACAACTACTCATGTAACGACTTCTATTACGCCAACTACTACACTTCCTACTGCTTAGACTTGTAACTCTCTGCTACACACAAAAAAAACATACGCTCTCAACTACGCATTTCGAGACGATTTTGTACTCCCTCTCTCTCTGTGAATGCACTGAGAGAAAGAACACAAACCAAAGGCATACAGGTGCTCTTCTTGTTGACAGATGCCTACTGCCTTCAGTCACCATCGAGATTTAAGAGATGGCATTACCTCTCTTTCATCTGAAAATCCATGCACTCTCACACTCACCCTCTCAATTCTCATTTTCAGTTACCTTTTCAGGTTTCGAAAGCTGTTTACTGACTTGAACGTCGGAGTATTTTCGGTGGGATAATTTTTTACCGGCACACTGACCTCCTATTCGTTTTAGTGGTGGGCAAGATCCAAACTTAGTGAACGGAGCCAAAACCAGACAAGCGAATCGGCCCAAATATGTTCAACGTTCGGATCCAAGGACGCATCATGTTGATATTATGGTAGGTTTAATGGTGCATCAATTTCTATATAATTAATTAGTTAATTAAAATAATTAATAAGTATCC
>JAODPA010134593.1:0-16497 GCA_025585075.1 Nepenthes mirabilis
AAAATTTTTATTATCAAACGAATAGGAAAGATATATACTTGGTTCAGCCACCAATCGGCACAACACAGCCAGAACAAGACCCACCTTTCCAGTCATCCAACGTGAGATTCTATACACATCACAAAGTAGTATACAGGTGAAGAAGGTTTCAGTTTTTGTTTCCATGGCTACCTAAATCGGCTGCAGCTTTGGCGGCGCGGTTGAGAACATCCGACACCCAAAGTGCACCCTTGGAGAAGTAGCTGCTGTTAACCACAGTAGTGGCAGCTGCCACAGCTGTTCTTCCGGTGAATGATGCAGCTGATTTTGTCATCTCTGAAATTTGATACTTGTCATCCACTGACTTAACAGCTTCAATGCCCGTGCAGACCTTATCCGTGAGCCCGATTCTATTGCTAAGTTCGGCTGCCTTGGCTGTTGCGGTTGCTGAAACGCGATGAGACTCATCGAAAGCCTTCGCCTTTGTGAGTGCATCTTTGCTGAGTTCATATCCCTTGGTGATCATAGTCTTCACGACTTCCTGTGCCAAAGTTAATGCTTCTCCAGGGCTCGATACAAAGGATGCAGTCTGGGTTGCCTGTGAAAAATGAAAGGAAATAGTGGGCAAAGGGTGAACTCCCCCCTAATACATGATGCTTCCAAGAGCTGTTATGGCCTTCCCCGTGGAAAAAGTTCAATATCCGCTCAATGGTCATAATTAGAAGTTAGATGAATAGTAAAGATTAAATAGTTATTTAAATAACTTGATTAATTTTCACCATTTATCCACCAAATTTCTAATTCTAATCTTTAGATAGATATAAAAATTTCTCCATTGAAAGGATTGTAATATCACTCCATGCTTCTGACATCTTATTTTACACTAAGGAACACATTAAAATAGCATTGGATGGTTTTAATCTTTTTCTCTAATTAGTGGCATCAATGGAATAAAAAATCAGTATCCGGCCCGTGATGCAGGTATTGCAATAGTATTATAATATCTTTATATCAGTGATAAATTGTAATAATTAGACAGTACACCTGATATTTTCTAATATATTGATATTTTTCCCTCATGCTCCAATTCACAATAAAATTTTCGTCTGATACCACTACGTCTCAATTGATTACTGCAACCAAATCTAATATTGATCATCTATATAAGCCGTAGCAGCCAACTACATTGGAAATAGGTTACGCCTCCCAATATTTGTTAATCGGACAGGACATACAACAAGTGAGAAAAAAGGGAGACCCTGTTCATGAGGTTATAGTGTAGCAAAGACTAGGAAATCACATTTATGTATGCAGCCTTATTTCAGTATCGTATGGAGGCGATTCGAAGATATCCAAGTGACAATGGAATAATGGTTAGCCTTGATTACAATATCGAACGGTTATATACTTATGATAAAATATGAAAGTTTTTCGAGAATAGCAAGCAAATCTAATAGTGCATCAAGACTAAAAGGATACCGTGGGACTGGAGATGTCTTCAGGCTTCCATGAAGAACTGCTCCAGGGATCATATTCGTCCATATATGTGCCCCAAGGTGTGATGCATACATGCTGGTCTCCAATTATAGCTCCCTGGTAAAAGAAAACATACAATAAATAGGGTGAAGGGACAAATTTTTTTGGGCCATTACTGGCACAGAATTTATAAGAATCAAGTATCAAAATGGAATGATTAATTATAGGATTTAGAAGCAGCCGACAATTCGGAATGAACTATACCGTCACAAGTAAATAGATGTAAAATATTGGCTAATATGTATTGGCATTTGGCCCCTATATATCAATATTTTTTAATACCGTAATAATTTCGCAATATGCTACCGTCTCAACGATATATCGACTGATATACTCAATATTTGGCCGATATATTCGTTGATAACGACCCTACCAGCTTTCGGGTCACAGAAATTTTTTTCCTTCCGATCTATCTAATACAGATACATATTATTCGATATATCCGATATAAATACTGATATTTTTTTCCATGTGTGAGTCACATGTGAAAGTCCTAATGATAATGCATCTGAATGTTTTCTGCCGTAGCCTCCTGAAACAACCTAAGTCTATGCCATAATCGCATCAAAGGCAAGATAACTGAAATGATTAGATCCTGCAACTCCAGTTCATTCAGTAAACTTCTGAATTATCGATTACCAATTGAACCCAACCCCCCCAAAAAAGAAAAAAAAGAGTGATTAGGGTCTTTTAAGTCTTGCTGTGTTTAGATGATAGTTGCAATTTTAGATTGTAGCAGAATACAACGCCATGGAAGAAGTGTCACAAGATAGGCATGATCAAATTCAAAACTCCATTAATAAAACCTTTAAGCAAGGGCTTCTTTATTGGCAAATATGCATGATAGAAAAAGCAAAATAACAGAAATAAACCTAATTGCTGCTTTTGATAATCCTAGCCAATACTAAAACAAAAACAGATGAAAACAGAAAATATTAGAACAATGAAAATTAGATGGTAAAACCAAAAACAGTAAATATTGTAACAAAGATATTAGAAAAACATCCTAGCTGTCTAAAGAAATGTATTGAGAAAGGGTAGATGTATAGAACCTTTTAATGAAATAGTGCATGTTCAACTCTCTCAAAATGAAATCTACTCCAAACATGATTCCTAGCTTCTACAGGGTATAAATACATAATAAAAAAATAAGTTTCTGGATTTTAAATTCTCGAAGCAGCATCAACAACTATAATAACAAAGCTTATAGTCCCATGGCATGTGATCAGCTATATGGATGCTCCACCATCAGCATTTTATATTGTCACCCCCCCTTTATTTACCGGCTACCACATTATTTTTCAAGGTTTTTTGTTACAAAATCTCGAGTTCTAACTTCTAAATAACTTGAGCATCATGGTTTAAGGAACGACACTCAAGTAAGACAGTACAGATAATCCCCAAAGAAAATTACTGAATGTAATATAAATAAAAAAAATGGTGACCTAGTGGACTGAATAATTTAATATCAGGATTAACCAAAATGGCAAAAAAGACCAAAACAAGATCCGGGAATAATGCTCTTTTTAAATTTTCCCACATTTTAAGTCTCAGTAGTAACCCAAAGATTTTTAAAGCGGATTTCTTAATAATTATTGAAAACTTCACTACAACAGTTTCTTTAAGGAGATAGTCCGTCTCCGGGCAGATCTATCATAGATCTTATACAGACAACAAAAGTTCAAGCAAAATGAACAAAATGAAATATGCAGACAGTGGAAAGCAGTAATTTTCAGCTAATCTATAAACGAATTAGAGATCTAAGTGGGCAATTGCAAGATTAATTTTATGCTTCATATATGATATTAGTTTTTAGATCCATTAAATGTTGGAGAACAGAAAACAAAAAGACTAGGAAGATAACTTGTGTTTCTTTGAAAAAAAAATAATAATATTCATACACCTACTTACACCGAAATGGCCAAAATTGGTGTGGATAGAGACAGAGAGGAGAGAGAAAAATTAAAATAAAGTGGGACTCACACTTATTTTTAGCAATTTTGATATAAGTAGCTATACAAATGGGTGTATGAATAATATTATTCTTCTTTGACATTGCAACTCTCTTGTTTTGTCCTACTTGCACAAGTAATTTTCTCTTTGCATCTGCCTGTCTCTCTTGAATTCATCATCTACTCTTCTTTTATATCTCTATTCCCATACTGCGTTTCTTCCCATTCTAGACTGCTATTATGGTCATCCCAATTGGGAAGTTCATATATTTACATAATGGCTGAGATTAAAAATTGAGTGAATAAATAGTGAAGATTACATCATGTAAATTTAAATAACTATCTAATATCCACAATTCATACATATAACTTCTAATCCCGACTATTGGGTATATCTGACAGTCTCCCGATTGGAGGACCATAACAAATCTTCCCATTCTACTACTCCATCCCATTGCATGTACATATACTAGATGAAAAGGGTATGCATGTGAGGATATTTATGTCAGAACTTGCCCTAAAAACTAGAAATAGACAAGTTAGGGATTGTGTAGCACCAGTATCCCTTTATAACATATAGTTAATTTGGTTTTCTATTTTTATCCAAACCAAAAACAAAAAAAAAAAAAAAAAAAAAGGTTCGGCAACACTTTCATTTGTTTTAAAAGCAAAAATTTTATACTCATCTTTCCACCATATTTTATTCATTTTATCAGTAGCATCAGTTTCGTTCTCCTTTTTTTCTTTTTCATTTAAGCACTCTTGCAGTATGAACTATGTGTGGAAGCTTAGTTGTAGCTCTCACTAACATGATTGACATCGATTATGCATTCATCTTAGATTTTATTTCTACAAACTATGTGTGATATCCAATCACAACAATCTGAAAAATAGTCACATCTAACTTTGAAAAATAGTTTCAGCCATTGGAAAAAATAGCAGATAACCAGATGCTCGGGGATTTAAAATCAAATATCAATGTTTCACACAGCAAAGAGCAAATAGCTTCCCTATAAGACCTTAACCTGCATAACTAGCCGTGAATGATCGAACACAAATAGCAAGGGAAGTTATCAGAGTAAAACAAAATTATAGTAAGTGATCAGACTAGACTAACTAGTAACATCACAATCCTGGTCATCCCGCAAAATAGGGGATTGTATTTAGGGATGGCAACAGGTTGGGTATGGATAGAGAAAGCCAAACCCAAACCCAACCGAATACTTTAAACTCATAACCCACACCAAACCCCCAATACTTTGGGTTGGGTGAAAACCGGATAATTTTGGTTATACTGAAACCAAAACTCAATCCAAAACTACTTAGAAAAAAAATTAAAAGCTGGAAATATAATATAGTTTCTAGTCAATTAAGAANGTTCTCCAAGCAACAAGCAACTCATCAAGCATGCATACTCTACAACCATATGCTACATGTTTTAAACAAAATAAAATATAGAAGTTAAGTTCATAATAAGGTTGGATTGGTATTTATATATTCTTTTATTTATATATATTACCTATATGTAGTTTAGGTTTTTCTTGTTACACAAATCCAAAACCAATAAGAGCGGGTAAAATCTGGTCAATCTGTATCAGGTTGTGTCAGATCATATTCGGTTTGGGTTTTCTGCCATCTCCAACTGTATTGTGCTTTTCATAAATCAAACCAGGTCATTCCACAAACCCAGTGATATCTTCTTCGTTTTATTTTTCAGTTCAAAATCTTAAAATCCAATCCTGACCCAACCAGACCTGAGTCAAGACTAGTACTAGATAGTTTTTCAATTGAAGAAGAGAAGCAGGGGGACAAAGGGAAAGAAACAGGGGAAGCTAGAATCAAGAGAGAAAAGGAGAAGAAGAAAAGAGAGAATGGGAATCCAAGCCAGACGATTAGAATTAGGAGTTTTTCTTTGTTTATGGTAAGGGATTTTTTTCAGGAAATCATGACATTTCCCAATTTAATTTTATTTCCTAGATTCTATCAGTAGCACTGACATACCTAGAAATCTTAATTAAGGAATTCAGAGTGTTTTAGGTCATATTTCCCTTCTTATATCATGCTTATTTTAAAAGCATTTTCCTTGTTCACGAAGTCCTAGGCAGCTTATAGATATGGGCATCAGCATTGCCATCGACAGTGTAATACCACTCAAATGATTAAATCAGGTCAAATGTTTAGCTCTCATTGGCAGATATTAAACTAAAAAATAAACATCTATTTCCATGACACCATCCCCTTCACTAATTTTAGAAATCTCTTTGATACCCATTTCTATATCAACATTACCTGCTGTGAAGGTAAATATTCTGATGAGGACATCATGATGCAGGGTATCCTTTCTTCCTACAATAATGGAACACGTGTAAAAAATAAGCCTGCCTTTTCTTATCACCCAGCTTGGATACATTTTTAGTGCTACTGCAGAATGCAGGAGTAACTGAATTTGGCAGAGGGAAAGACTTTCGAAGCTTAAGGATACAGTCAATATGCCAAGAAGCTTTTAGGAAGGAACAGTATTTTTCTTGTATATATTTGACATTACATGCCCATTCCTATCTTCTATCATTCACAGATCATTTTTCTTAACACTAAAATAAGCACACTCACCTCAAAACTAACTTGCCCGAGTCATTTGCCATCATTGATTCTTTCAATCTCATTGGTTCTTTCCACCAGATATGAGCAACCGGTTCTTTTCCAGGTTAGATCCATCCTTCACTAGGCATGGATTGAGGGGTTCTCCAAAACAATAGGCTCTCTTATCATTCTAATGGTTGAGATTATTTTAAAAGTGATGAATGATAGAGATTGAGACAGTATTTTAACAAGTGGTTTTAATATTAGCCTTCCATATTGTAATTATAGGAATCAACTATTTCGGGATAAGGGAGCCTGATAATTTGAAAGACCATAACAAAATGCTGGATTGGAACAAAAATCTAAGTAACTCTTCTATCAAATGACATCACAACAAGACCATAACATTCCCTTATCTGGGCTATCACTATTAGTTCATTGATATTCTTGCCAACTCCTCCATCCAGCATTGTCTCAATTTAAATATCCTGAAGGATACATGATTCTGATTCATTAAATTGTTAATGTTAAAAATCTCATGTCATGATATAATAATGGAAATGTCCTTTAATCCTAAGAGCTAATGCAGCAGTTGATACTCCAAATCACAAGCAGATAAAAATTATGTCCATAGTTGATTTATTACATACACCACCACCTTCCAAAGTTCAGCGACGCACAATTTAATACAATAATATTTTTCAGTATATACAAGAAATGGTTCTTTCCCTGGAACTAATGTCAAAATAAGTGCACTTTGACCAACTACTCAAAGTCTGAAAGTTCTTACGTCTTCATTCATTCACTTTAACACAACTTTATGATATCTTGTTAAAACCCAAAGTTCCACAGTATCATCACACTTAATTGTGCTACCAATTTAGTGCATTATCCATTTTCTAAGGTTCCACATAAACTTCTCCCCTAAGATATGCATGTAGAAAAATAACCCAATTAAACCCCCATATTCAAACCTTTTTTCCCTACAGTGTTAAACGTTCTAAGGATTTTAGAAACTTGTCAAACTTCATGCTCCTCCATACTATAGAAGTAGATCATAATTTTACACGAGTATCTCTACTTTCAAATAAAACCATTTGCTTAATTTTAGTGCCATTTTTTGTCTCTCGTTTTTATTTGTTTTAATACTCCCTAATATATTTTAACATAAATAACAATCATTCTACAAACAAATGCCACAATACACAACCAATTAACCCAATTATATTACCTCTAATATTCTTCAAAGAAATAACATCCCAAATTTTTCACATGAAATAAAACCAGAAAAGTATGGTTGAAAAATTCTGGCGGGATCATGAAAAACGACAACAACATTAAAGAAAAAGAGAATGGAAAATAAAGGAATAGCAGAGAGATTGGATAGGTTTATTCATGACTGATCTGCTCACTAATATCTTATTGTAGATTTAAGGATGAAGGTGGCTGTCTTAAGAGGGAGGGAGAAGCAACAGACAATCTGAAATGAAGGGGAAAAAGGAGAGTAAGGAAAGAAGAAAAATAAGGAGAGAAAAGAGGAAGAGAGACAGATGTGGGGAAGGGGAAATCAGCAAAGGAGCACCATCTTTCTTTCTTTTTCTTCTCTTTTTTCCCTTGAGAGAGCGAGCTTGTCATAACTGTAAGGTTATTCTATTATGAATTAGAGGTCACGGGTTAAAGCATGACAACATGCTCATTAAGATGCAGGAGTAAGACTGAATTTATCTAACCCTTTGCAAATCATAATGTCAGAACCTTGTGTACTAGGCTGCTATTGTATTTTATCATTTTCTCCCATTTATTTATTTATTCATGTTAGAAAAGACATTTTCCTATCCTTAGGAAAACTAGGAGAACCAGAATTCCATTTGTTATACATTGATTTGAAAAATATTTTAAATAACACTACTGATCAAATTTATTTTAGAATGTAGTATAGTTACATTGGTATTAACACATTTAATGTGATTGAAAATTTTTTGAGTAACTTTTTAATGTGGAAATAAATTAAAAGGCGCATAAATTAGTTTAGTTTGTCGATACTTGGTGTATCTTATTAAAAATGACTTCCACCACATACCAATCTCAGAGATAAAGACCAACATTTCGATCTTGTAGTTGTTTTATCACATAGCTTTCAAAATGAATTGGACTTTTGCATTTAGTTTAGAATCTTAAGTGTTGAATAAATTAATCAGCATGTGAAAGGGCACAACCAGATTTTGGTGGTTTCATGCCCATGTTTTGCTTTCTTGCTCCAAAACGACTTTGTTTTTCATTAGATCAGTAAGGTATTGAGGGTAAAAATAACTTTCAGCATTAAGTCTCATTACTGAGATTTTAAATTTGGAGGTCAGAACTATAATTTACTAAAAGTCAGACATATAGCTCAGAAATAACGCGTAACCTTAGAGCGCATTGTTGGGTAATCTAACCAAAAATAAAAGTGGCGATATTAGGCGAGTGTTAATAGTACAGACCCCTTTTGATTACTAATTCCATGAATGGTACATTTCCCCAATAGTCACTGGATTCACAATATGGTACATGTGGCTTACTACGAGGTGTGCATAAAACCACATGATTCAACCTAACCACTAAATGTTCTCTTCACCAGCTAACCCCACACGCTAAAAACAACAAAAGAAAAGAAAAGGAAAAGGAAGAGAGAATGAAAGTTGTCTGTAGTAATCACATCCAACTGTTGTAGAAGATCATTGAGAACATTTAAATCACCATCGGCAGCACAGAAAACATTCCATGCAGAAATCAGTCAACTCACACCCAATCTTGTAGTCCAAGAAAATTTTCCAAAGATTTCATATTATTCTGTAACCAGCATTAGACAAAGTTATATAAGTATCATTGTTAAATCTTTACTGTAAATATGTGCTAGAGATAATTTCAGACAACAAACATCATCTCTATCAGTCCCACATAACCTAATAGTTAACTATCATCATAAACTCAAGACAAAGAACTCCAAGGCAGCCAAATGATACAGAATGAAATTTGTGATCATTACAACTATAATAATGAAGTTTGCATACAAGCAGGGTACATGGATACTTACACTCAGCAGAACAGCAGTTTCCAAAGCATAAGCATCTTTAAAAGTCACATAAGCTGTTCGGCCATACTCTCCGGATCTGCACCATCATTAACATAAAAGATTGATATACTATCATAATTGTCAATAGGTAACTAGCATAACGATGCCATGACAGAACAAGTAGGAAGAACAGTCATTGTGCAAGATCACTTCATGTATTTAGAATCTCATATAAGCTCCTGCTAACCAATTTCTCATTTATAAAGCATTGGTTTGTTAATAATATCTTATCAGTCCATCTTCAGCCTAATTAACTCATTATACACAATAGGAAAGAGAAGAAACTAGATATCAAGATAGAAACTCAATTAAAATGCAATCGAACAAAAGATAATAATACTGCATACAATAAGGGGCTAAAATGTTCCAAAGTTATCTAATATAAGCTTCTTCATGCTTCCCCACCCTCAAACTTAAGAAGGGAACCCAACGAAAATTTTGCCATGCTTAAATGGGAAGATTGTTACAAATTAACAAGAACACCAATTTGAATAACAGTTCGGAGCTGCATGCTCAAGTCACACAAGGAATGACATTTTTCACTAGAAATAAGCACATATATTAATAAATAAAGAAGTAGATTCAACAACTGAGAAGACAAAACAATGTCCACTAGACAGACAGAGTAGAAAATTTTTTTAAAAAATGAAAATAGAAAGAAGATGGAAAATGCAATCTACCTAATGATTTCAAGATGTTCAATTGGACCACAATGGGAGAAAAAATCATGCACATCCTTTTCTGTTGCTTTGGGGGACAAGGTTGTAACCTCTACAGTATAACCACCTGGATACATGGTTAGTGATCTCACCAAGTAATGCTGGATTTCAGTGGATCTGCATGAGACAACACCAGTAGAATGTTAATAGCAGATATAGGATCCTTCGCTCCACCACCATCATAAAAGAAGAAATAGAAAACAAAAACAAAACAAATAACAAGAAAGGTCCTCTTAGACCAGTCTGTTCAATTTGGATTGTTTTGGAAGGGCATTTCGATTGCCCATGTTGTGCAATGAAGATAAACAAATGACCAGAACAAATGAGAATGGGTATTAACTTTCAAGTGCAGCACTTATGAGAAGATCATTCCATTGCAAGTGCAAAGTTATCCCATTACAATCAATTTGGAACTAGACAAGAGTCCAGTAAATATGCACTAATCATCCATTTAAATGCATTTTAATATATCAATGAAACTTTGCGGGTGAGGATCAAAGCAAGTCAAATCTACAGGCAAATACCCCAAGATTCATACAAGGTGGATGTCAATCACAATAATGCAGTCAATTATCCCATCCTCTAGAGTGACCAATTAATCTTCCATCAAGTCCATTCCCATGCCGATCTCGAAAGATCTAATCCCTTCAGGACGTCAGCGTAATAGATCGAACTGATATTGATTTTTGGATTATCCATTAACAACCCATCCCAGAGAAAAGAAGGATTCTCACTAGGAAATCTTTTGGATGCTGCCCCTAGGTCCAAGACGATGGAGAGATATGAAAAGGCTTGGTGGGGAAACCTGAGGCTATCAGAGCACGATTGGGATACAAGAGGATATACTGAAAAGGAAAGCTTGAGCGTGAACACATCATGTGCAGATACATATACACATATACATACATACATATATATATATATGTATGTATGTATGTATATGTGTGTATGTATATATGTATATGTATGTGTATATAGATATATATGTATGTATGTGTATATAGATAGATATGTACATAGATACATAGATACATACATACATATATATGTGTGTGTGTGTGTGTGTGTGTGTGTGTATGTAAACTTTTCATGTAGCAACAATTTTATAATAAATAAAATGTCAAGCGAAATTGATAAATTATGACTCACACCATGACATGAATGTGACACTAGGAAACTCCTAAACCACAAAAAACTTAACTGGAAAGTCCATTTTGGAGTTTTCCGACATCAGGGCATATCATATGATGTCGAAGTTCTTTGCAGAATATGAAATTGGTCCTAAAGAATTACTGCAGAATAAAAGTGAGACGCATTAAAGTTGAGAATGAAACCCAAAATGAGATAAGTTTCAAATTTTTTGGGGCATATTTCAGCATATATCTATTTTTTTTATTAAAAAAAAAAAACTTAACCTTTTTTAGTTTCTTTCAAGCTTTCCGGGAATCAAATGCAGGATGATGTTTTCATGTTTAAGTTTGAGGATCAAAATTGGTTGCAAGAATTTTAAAAACTAACCAGGTTTCTAGCTGATAAGCTATTGTTTTGAATCCTTGGAGAATGGAGACCTAAATTGAACTTTGACAGGGCTACCTTACTATAATTCCAATATGGGATATATTGTTGAAACTTAGATTGCATTTTGGCCAATAGATTGTAGGTAAACAGACCATAGCATACAAAACAAATTACGCTGATTGAGGAGAGAATTAGACTTGTGAGAATTCTTGTTCAGACTGAGATTATATCAAGGTTGCCAGATTTTTGTCATCAGGATCCCAGAATGAGAAGGAAGAGGTACATCCTATTGAGCATAAACGGAGACTGATTTTCTGTAGGAGGTGTGATATTTAGACACAGAGATTATGATCCAATGTCTTGAACTGTAATGTTGAAAGACATCCAAAGGAAACTGATCCTGGATCTAAAAAGGGGTTATCTGAGGTGGAACAACTATCAAGAGGGACACCATCTTTTAATTGCCAAGAAATGGAGTAAAATGACAAGCTCAGAAGAAACGAGTCAGAGAATTGGAAGCCCATCATCTCAAAATAAAGGAACTGAAAAAGCAACAAACAAAATTGTTTTGTAGGTAAACTCCCCTTAACTAAAAGAGAGTGGAGAACCGAGTGTCACAGAAAAGTGAAGACATGGCCTAGTCGTTTGAGTAAACATGACAAAGGAAGGAACAAAAATAACATTCCTTGGTTTCATGAGTTTCTTTGTTGTGATATCATATTGCTCGCTTTCTACATTTGTCACAGTTTCTTGAAAGGATTGTTTTGTTGGGTTTTGGATCACTCTTTTATATATACTATAACAAACAGCCAGGTCATCAACAGGATGCATGATGTTCGTGCGTGGCTCGCTCAAGCGAAGATGTCAAGCAAGGGTTGCATGATGTTCATGCGAGGTTAGCCAATGATCAATTGAAGGTCGTCTAAGCGACAAAGGATGCTGAAGGATTGCACGAGGGTCAGCCGATGATTGGTTAAAGGTCAACTAAGTGCGCATGATAGACACCTAAAGAGAGCACGTGCGTTGTTTTCCCAAAAGAGTAGCGCATAATGGGCACTTGAAGAAAGCACATGGTCTGTTTGCCCAAAGGAACGGTGCATGATGCACACCTAAGGAACATACGTGTGTGGTTTGTTCAAAAAGGTTGTGCCTGATGTACGCATGAAGGAATCTCGTTGTACCATTTGTCCAATGAGGTTACACCTGATGCGCGCTTGAATAGTGCTCGTGTGCTGACACTGATATAAAATCGCACTTAATGTGATTTTAAAATATCTGAAATTATTTCATCCCACAAAGCGCCGCAGAGAGAAAGAAGTGAAAAGGAGAGAAAGGGAAGAAATTTAGTATCCAATTGAAGTCCGATTTAAATTCCGTTCTTTACCAAAATTAGGTACGTTATTCTAGTACTATAATCTAAGACATATTACCATTTAGTAACTATTATTTCTCGATATATTTCTTTTGTAAATTGTTAGGTATGTTTAGGAAATTGATATTCAATCATTCTTCACTCGTGTTGTAATAAAGGAATTTCGGAATGAGTTATTTTTGTAACTAACACTATATTATAATAGAGTTGTTCGAGTTTGTCCCACAGTATTTCATTTTATTGAAAAGGATTTTTCATGTTAGAAATTGTTATTCATTGTTGTATTCTTTATACTCACTAGTTAAATAGTTAATGATTGATTGGGGGTTCAGGTTTGTTCTGTTGTATAAAGGATTTTGGCCAAATCCCAACAAGTGGTACAGGGGGTAGGTTTTTGGGGGTTACAAAAATTACAATTTGATGGTATCAATGTTGAGAAGTTTGCTGTTCTACATTAAGTAATTTATTGGGTAAAATAGTTTCATTATTGGTGAGAAATAGCGAAAAATATTTTGACTCGGAAAAAAAACGGTAAAATACTAGGGAAAAAGGAGGATAAATTGGAGAAGATTAAGGATAATTAGTGACAAGATATGAGGGATCTTATTAATTACACAATCAAATTATAAACAGTACTCTTTAAAAAGCCATTGACTTGTTGGACCCAACAGAGGTGTGGATAAATCTTAAGAGCTAGTACAAATCTAAATCTTTGATAATGAAATTTCATGTAAATAAGAAGTTTTATAACCTGTGGTTGTTAGAAGGGGAAGGTTTTGAAAAACACTTAGATGAGTTTTACTGAATTTTAACGCAAATATCGGTACTTGATAAGAAGATCAAAAAGGAAGACAATACGTTGGTGTTGCTGCCTTTTTTGCCAGTTTCGTACAATTATATTATCACAATACTACTATTTAGGAAGGGCACGCTCAACTTTGATGGGGTCACCATTTCTTTGCTTATAAATGAGTCTACACGAAAGGAAAGTGTTGAGGTTTCGAGGAAGCTAAGTCTCTTGGTATCTCCACTAGCGGTCAGGGGCATGGAAAGTTGAGGGACTGAGATGGCAAGTTGGAGAGGAACAACGATTGATCCAAGTTTCAAAACATGGAATGCTCCTATTGTGGCAAGAAGGGTCATATGAAGCAAGATTACTTCAACAGGAAGTAAGAGAAGGAGGATGGTAGCGAGCATAAAGACAATAGGGATCCTTACGGAAATGATTGGCCTCTATCACTACCTGCAAAGACCTTTTAGTCATCCACGCATGGAAAACACAAAGCTTTACGAGCCAATAGATGAATTGAGTAATGGATAGCAGTTCCACACACTATGTGACATCGAGGAAGTCCCTCTTCATCACCTATATGCTCAAGGACTAGGAGGTACTAAAGATGAGTAACGATGGCTCATCGATGGTAGTTGGCATCGAGTACATTAGTTTGTGAACAAGCAACGAGATGAAACTTGCGTTGAAGGGCGTTCGACGTTCCCCGGATATACAGTTGAATGTGATTTTAATCGAAAAGTTTCACGATAAGAACTTTTGTATGGTGTTCGAAAACAGCCAATAGAAACTCACCAAAGACATATCAGTTATAGCAAAGAGAAGCAAGCGTTCAAGCTAGTACTTAATAGGAACTTCAGTTGTCAATAGCGATGCCAAGGTGATGAATGAGTAATTTAGTCAAGGTGGTTGAAGAAGGTTGAGGAGAAGTGTAAGAGAGAGCGACTCTACTATGGAAAAGAAGACAAAGGAGAGTAGGAATACTCCATATTTGGTGAAGTGGAAAAGAGTATCATTTAAGCTTACCAAGACAAATGCTAAGATCCCCATGAAGGAAAAATTAACAAAGGGCAAAAGATAACGGTCACCTATAAAGGCCAAGGATCTTCCACAAGATTGTGAGAAAAAATTTATTGGATTTTGGATCACCCTTTTATGGGTGCCACAACAAACGTTCAAGTCATCGAGAGGACACATGATGTTCACACCAGGCACGCTCAAGCGAATATGTCAAGCAAAGGTTACACGATATTCATGAGAGGTTAACCAATGATTGAGATTCGTATGAGGTACAAAGGACACTAATGAGTCATACAATATTCGTGCAAGTGTTGGCCAATGGTTTGTCAAAGTTCAGCTGGGTGGCACATGATGGCCCCTGAAGAGAGCAAGTGCGTTGTTTGCTCAGAAGAGTGGTGCATGATGCGTACCTGAAAGACACACGTGCATGATTTGTCCAAAAAGGTCACACTTGATGTGCGCTTAAAGGGTGCTCATGCACCATTTGTCTAGGGATGTCGCACCTGAGCATCGCTCATGTGCTGTCACTGATATAATTTTAGGGTATCTAAAATTATTTTTTCATACAAGGAGTACCGCATAAAGAGAGAAGAGAAAGAAAGAGAAGAGAAAGAGATTCGGCATCTAATTTAAATTCCGTTCTTTACCAAAGTCATGTACGTTATTCTAGTGTTATTTTTTAGGACATATGATTGCTTTTATTTCTCAATATATATTTTTTTTTGTGGGTTCTTAAGTGTGTTGGGAGAGTTGGTATTCAACCATTTTTTCACTTAGATTGTAGTGAATGGATTTTAGAAAAAGGCATTTTTTGTAATCGGCACTATCATTATAGTGAATTTATTCAGAATTTGCCTTATAATTTTTTTCCTAGTTGAGAAAGGTTTTCCATACTAAAAATTATAGTGCATTGTAGTGTTCCTTGTGCTCATAGGTTTGATGGTCGATGTTTGACGGAGGGTTTGGATTTATTCTGCTTAGTCAGGTGTGCATATTTTGGATGAATCCTAACATGTTTGGCCATAAGATTTTAACTTCATATATATCTTGGTTGCACTCCTATGTATTCCTAGGTTCGATGTATTGGCTTTCATGTTCCCTTATTATGATGGATGGAAAATATACACACAGCGTTAGAGGCGAAGAAGAAATATCATGAACTTTGCACAAACTACCCAAAAATATATCCAAGTGAAACCACCAAGAAGAGAAACGTTCGCCTTCAATACCTAATGCAAACTGACTTCACAAGAGCTAAACTAACATTGTTGATTTCATCAGAGATACGCACGCTTATGATTGAATTTCTTGGAAATAACATTGTTAACACAAATCCATCAAATCCTACATAAAGAAAATACCAGAAATGCATAAACATACTAACAGGCATCCCTACAAATAAGTTCACAGAAAGATATCTCAAAGAACGGAGCAAGATATTCAAACAAAGAGGGTCTTTACAACATCGAACTAATTCACAGAATTTCGACCGGTTTAGAACTCACTTGTATTACTAATCCACGATCAAATACAAAACCCCAGAAATTAAACCAGCAGAACGAGAAATCAAGCAGGTGGGATTAGAAAATTATAACAAAAAAATCCAAAGAGATACAAAGACAAGGGTGTTTTGAGCAGTAGTCAGAGCTTAATGATCCAAGAGTACCTGACTGTAATAGGTGAGATGGTTCAGCGAGCAAGATGGAGCGGAGAGTCTGCGAACAAGACCATGGCATCTCAACTCTAACCGTGCCGCAGTTCCTCGATTGTTTCTGAACAGGATATTATAATCCAAACGGTTTGTCAACAGCAAATTATCGATTTAAACATTAAAAGTATATTCACATTTTTGCAAAAGTAACTTTAAAAGTAAGAGTTTAAATTTTAATATGTAAAAAATAAATTAACAAAAAATATTT
>JAODPA010134604.1:0-16496 GCA_025585075.1 Nepenthes mirabilis
GGATGAGATTCTGTGATAAGTTTTGGGTCGATTTACATTAGGAATTTTTTGTTATCTGTTATCTCACGTCCGATTTGAGATTTATTTAATTACTATTTAAAAGTTAATTATTTTTTAATTTGACCTATTTGGTCTAGGTTTGTGATAGGCTATCTTGATCAGAGGAGTTCAAGGTTTTCCAAAGTTTTGATGTCAAAAATTTTTTGGGGTCGAATGAGGACCTCTCATCTTGGCTCTCACCTGGCTTTCAATCTTAAGATAATGAAGTTGCTTGCACCATGGTAGATACTAGCTTCCCAAGATCCTTTTGTATCAAGTTTGGATTTCCATGTTGTTCATATGCAACCGCATGTATTTGTACTCGGATATTCGATTGATAAGCTAAATCTTATTGATTATTGTCGCTAATGTTGCTTCTACTACATTTCATTTCCATTCAATGAAATCTTTGTTTGCTTGCTTGGTGATCTCATCGTCGTAGTCAGGACTATGTATGACTGGTGGTGCCTATCCCATGGAAATGTGTCTTAACACTTATGCAGAAATTCCTCCTAAGGTTTTATTGGCTAAATGAATGTTTCTCATTGCATTTCATTTAACATTATTTGACATTTGATTGGACCTCTCAAAAGGGATTGGATATTTAGTCCTAATGTCCTAGAGTTTTGGAAGTAATTGTTGGTGTGAGACTGCGCTCCGGGGTCCTATGGTTTTATCAATTAGTGTCATGACAACATCACTGTATAGGCCATTTTAGCAGGCAATGTGTGAAGTTCCGATCACCTGACTTTGGGTCAGTCATGATTGTAGTGAGACATACAAGTGCACAAGTGAGCAATAAGTGTAAATAACATATGTAGAAACAAATTTTATTAAAATGGTAAAGTGCATCAAATAAGCACTCCTCAAGCTGAAAACAAGACATACCTTTAGCCTCTTTGTGTATAGGAATGGGGTTATTAATTCATACATACATACATACATACATACATATATATTGAGGTAAAGGCCGTTTCATGCCCTGGGGACTAGTTTAGAAGATAACTGACATTAGGAATGGAATGGTCCTTCCCAATTGGAGGACAACTTATCCCTATTATCAATTTTACATATAACCTCAATGTTCCTCAAAACTAGGTCCTATTTTAAACTGTCACACATACACCCTTTTGTTATAGCATCATGCTATTCGCTACTGGTATGCGACTTCTCATTGTTAGGCAGTTTCTTTGGCTTCTTCAATTAAGTCTAAATTCTCTCTCAAGAATGGAGAGTTGCAGTTGGGGTCGGAGCTTTGGACTCGAAGATCAGGCAATCCATCATCCATTAGGATGACTGTCTCAATCCCATAGCATAGGTTAAAGGGTGTTTTGCCGGTAGAGTTCGTCAGGGTTATCCGGTAAGATCATAGCATGAGCAGGAGCTTGTCTACCCAAGAGCCTTTGGAGTCCTCTAGTTTTACCTTCACCCCGTGCAATATGGTTCAATTGGTCATCTCAACTTGTCCATTTACTTGAAGATAAGCGATTGAAGTTTGAACCAATCTAATGCCAATACTTGTACAGTATTTTGTAAATCTCTTTTCTATGAATGGGATACCGTTGTTAGTCATTATAACCTTAGGTAACCCAAATTTGCAAATTATGCTTTAGCGCATGAATTCGGTCACATTTTGCTTAGTAATTTTTTCCAACAGGGAGACTTCTACCTAATTTGTAAAGTGATCTATTGTGACTGTGACAAACTTCCTTTACCCAGTAGTAATTGGAAATGGTCCTACTATGTTAAGCTCTCACCATGCGAATGGCCAAGGTGATTGCAGGGTTTGAAGTTTGGTGTGAGGTTGATGCGAGATTTTGCCTTGAATCTGACAGTTTTTACATCTCTTAACGAATTACATAGCATTCTTTTTCATTATTGACCAAAAATGCTTCTGTCATATGACTTTAAATATCAGGTTCTTTCCTCCTACATGCATCATGCAAATACCAAGATGTACTTCGCTTAAAGTATAATCGACTTCGAAGGGTGTCAGACACTGCATGTGGGGGATGGAATAGCCTCTATTGTATAGCTTTCCATCCACGATGGTGTACCATATGGCTATCTTTTTTATGCATTTAGCCTCAACTAGTTCCTCTGGCAGTGAACCATTTTCATGGTATTTTCGATATGGTGTCATCTAAGTTACTTTATCTAAGACTGAGAGCAGCTCGTCCAAGTCGTCTATGCTTGGGTTCATGAGAATTTTCCTCATCTCTCTAGCATATTGCTAGAGGTTCCCAAATGAAGTTGTTTTGGCCAATTGGTCGGCCTTCCAATTGTCTTCTCTCAGAATGTGGTGAATTTTCAGTTTATTAAAAAATGATAGGAGATTCTTTACCTTGATGAGATACTTCGCCATACACAAATTAGACACTTCGAAATTTTTGAATGCTTGATTGACTATTAACTTGAAGTCACTGTGAATGATTAGGTTTTTGGCGAAACGTTCTTTCGCTAGCCTGAGCCCGACTAATAGTGTTTCGTACGGTTGCGTTGTTAGTAGCATGAAACTCAAACATTATTGAGTATTTCATCTCAAATTTGTCTAGTTTTACCAAGACCATGCCAGCCTCACTTTCTACTTGGGTGGATGACCCATTGACATATAGAGTCCATGTTCGGGTTTCCTCATTGGGTGGTCTGCATTCACGTTCTCTTGGATTTTCTAAAATTGAGGTTATTGTTTCGACTATAAAATTTGCAAGAGTTTAACCCTATATAGAAGATCATGCCTTAAATTTTATGTAAAATTTGTCCAATTCTATGGCCCACTTTATTAAACGTCTGGATACTTCTGACCTTTGCAAAATCCATTTCAATGGTTTTTTTAATTAAAACAACGATCTTGTCGGTTTGCAAGCAGAGCCGAAGTCCCCTTGCCACTTGGATTAGAGTCAGTGTGATTCTCTCGACCTGAGAATACCGAGCCTCGACATTTGTTAGTCGACCGATTGTTATATGTTAGCTTCTTTCCTAACCAAAATAGAGCTCAGTGTAGTATCTGAGATGGCTAAGTAGAGATATAGTTCTTCACCCACTTTAGGACAAGTTAAGAGAGGGGGGGTTCTCCAGGTCCTTCTTCAACTTATGGAATATTAATTGACATTTTTCTGTCCACCGAAATTTATTAATCTTGGCCCCTCTTAAAACCTTGAAAAAGGATAGGTATTTCTCAACAGATTTTGCTAGGAATCTAGAGAGGGCGGCGAGCTTCCTGGTTAATCTCTAAACTTCCTTTAAAGATCGAGGTGACTCCATATCAATGATTAATTTTGTTTGAGTTTAATTTGATTACTTAGTGTGATACAATGAAGCCAAGGAATTTTTTGGATGTTACCCCAAACACACAGTTTGTTGGATTTGGTTTCATCCGGTGTGTTTGGAGCATTTTGAAGACTTCAGTTAGGTCTCAAATATGGTTGTCGTGCAGTACGCTTTTGATGAGCATGTTGTCCACGTATACTTTTATATTCTTTCCTATTTGGGCTTCAAATGTCTTATTGACCTACCTCTGGTACGTTACTCCTATGTTCTTTAGATCGGTATGACCCTTTAGTAGTAGGTTCCCTGATCGATGATGAATGAGATAATTTCTTCATCCTATAAATTCATCAAAATCTAATTGTACCCTAAATAAGCGCCCATGAAACTTAACAATTGGTGACTAGAAGCTAAGTCCACCAATGGGTCAATCCTTGGTAGTGACAAATTGTCTTTCGGTCATGTTTTATTCGCGTATATAAAGTCAACGCATATCATCTATTTTTCACTGCTCTTCTTGACAAGGACGACATTCTTAGCCAATTTTGATATTGAACCTTCTAAATGAATCATGCGTCGATTAGTGTTATGACAAACCACATCCTAAATCCCGTCATTAACCATAATCAAAATTAATTATCTTTTAATTATCATTTTGACTAATAATATGATCAATTGACCGTCCGGACATAAATTTCATATCGATGTCACAATCAACTAAACTTAAGTAATACAATATTTAACACAGGATCCAAATACTTTGCTACGTCGTTGGTGGCTCCTACACTGATTCAAAGTAACACGACGTCAGACCCTAATAAGAAAATGTGGCTGTACAAATTTTGAAATTAATATATAACAATCTACGAAAGTAATAAATATTAATAAATTTGACTAACTAAAACTAAAATCATCGATAATAATAAACCAAAATCAAACCATGGGCAGACGATATCCAAATTATGATATAAGGCCACAGTCAATTTAAACCGATTCTACGTGCTGTCCAAACTCAAAATATCAACTAAGATACATTATTTCTTTTTCTTATAAGTTGTTGCAACACATCCAACACATTAGCTAACACCCAATGTGACAAAAATATCATTTTAGGCATCAAAACACTATCCAAAAGCTTGCAATACTACAACCCATTGTTTAAAACTTAAATTAAACTAAAATATAGCATCTATGTACATTCAATATAAAGTATTTATAAAAGTATAAATTAAACACTTCAATCTTCACTCTTGTGCATCCAGTAAGAACTCGTACAACTCATCTGATGGTTAGTAAAATAATAAGAGAGTAAGCCAAATGTTCAACAAGATACAATATATATATCAACAAACATTCATACTTTATACTTAAAAATATATTTGAAGGAATAGAGATCATTATTGGATGCATTGACATGAACATGAGTAAGAAAACTTACATTATATATTTTTAATTTTCTTATCTTACTATTTCTTAGTTCTAACCATCAAAATATATTTAAAATTTTCTTTTCTTTAGGGATTAGGGCCAATAGGTATTACTGACTAAATGAGTGGACAATCGAAACTCGGGTTGTATATGTTCTCACACAACTAAAGGCTATACACTTTTATTTAATACTCGAAGGTGGACCGTTTATATATAACCCTATAAATAGGGCCAGACACTATTTCTTAACCCACGGTTATATAATTTTGGATATCAATTTACCACTATAATATACTAAGGTATACCAAAATATACTATCCGCTAAATAATAACCTTAGTCCAATGTTCAACTTAGGGAAACTCTACACTTTCTTTATATTTCATAATTTTCTCATTCCGAGAGAAAATACTCATAATTCTTAGACATAATTGTAAAATTTTCTTTCAAATTTTATAAATCTATACTTGTTAGAACATACCTATGATGGATTTTGAAGTACAAAATGTGAATTTTAACAACTAATTAGAGAAAATTCAGCAAAAATATAAAAAAATTAGCATCTAATGGTTTGATCTTATCAATGGAGGACTACTTGCTGAAATTTGTGACATGCAATAATACATATCCGAAGTCTACAATATATAATAGCAAGAGATATGAAATTTATCACATATAAAACCACTAAATCCCGATTCTAGCACATGCATGCAGAAAATTCAAAATTTTAGCTCATTACATGGGTTTTTAGAACATGAAAAATATGTCTTCAACAATTATTTAAACATGCAACAAAATTATCCACGAATCAAATATGTAGGAACATAATATCAAAATTTTAGAATATAAATTATAGAAATCGGCCTATTCACACATCATCCATGAATATGGATGTGGGTTTCATGAAATTTCTCAAGGAAATGAAGAGAAAATTGATATGCATGCACACAATAACACCATAGCCTTAAAAATCAAGACATGCATGAACATCGATCATCATAACTTTGAAAATCATGACATGTATGAGTATCAAAATAAGAAATTCTCAAGAAATTAGCAAAGGAACGATAACAAGAGAAGGAGAAGCTCGGAGTGCAATTGCCTCGGTTTCATTTACCCGAATCTTCACTTCGATCGCTTTGATTCAAGCTATTGGAGCCTTCTCTCTCTTCTCCTCTATTTTCTCCTCAACTCTCTCTCTCTCTTCCTCTCAAAATCGTCATGAAAATGATAATTTTCTGAGCGCGGGATCCTTATGTACCGATTGAGGCTCGAGCGCAGGTCTAGAGCGCATCAAGCGTGAAGGTTCTGCTTTTGGCGCCTCAGGTGCAAGTTGAGTGAGTATTGAGTAGGTAAGTTTTGGGTTTCACACCCAAGCCGCATCTAAGGCGAGCGTCGGGTGGCCTAAAACACGTCTGTTCACATTTCTGCACTAATGGGGCGCCTCGAGCGTGCCTCAAGCGCCCTATGGCCATGCGTGTGTAATTCTACTCTTAAGGCATGTCTCAGGCCTACGTTCAACATGCTAGCCATTCGGGCCTATATTTAACTCTTTGATCTAATTTTTTAAATTATCTGACCTCAATTTTGATTATATTAGTTTAATTAAATATAAATAACATAATTTAAGAACTCAAGCATTACAATCCTCCGATCCTTATAAAAATTTTATCATCAAAATTTAACAAAAACTTACATACCTTAATGAAGAAATAAGTGTGAGCACTTGTCCCAAGTTGTCTTCTCATTCCCACATGGCCTTTTCATATAAGTGATTCCTTCCTAAAATTTTGACCAACAGAATAGTCTTCATCTAAAGCACCGAATCTCTACGATCCAAAATTTGAATCGGTTCCTCGAAGTACGTTAAATCCTCATTGATCATCAGTGGTTCCTATTCAATGATATGTGTCAGGTCAGAGACATACTTTCGAAGTATCGACACGTGAAAATGTTATCCACTTCTTCCAAATTTGGTGGCAAAGCCAAATAATAGGTCACTTTACTGATCTTTTCTAAAATCTTGACAGGTCCCAAAAACCTCTATTTCAATTACCCTTTCATCCCAAATCTCGAGATTCCCTTTGATGGCGATATCTTCAAAAATATATAATTTTTAACCTCATAATTAAGCTCCGATCTCCTTCGATCAGTGTAGCCTTTCTGTTTACTTTGAGCCACTTTTAATTTTTTTATGGATCAACCTAATCTTGTCAGATGTCTCCTTAAAAACTTCTGGTCTCAAAAGTTACCTATTGCCAGTCTAGTTCCAATGGATCGAGGAATGACCTTTTCTCCCATATAAGACTTCAAATGAGGCCAACCCAATGCTTACTTGATTGCTATTATTGTAGACAAATTCTGCTAATACTAAATAATTATAGTAGTTGCCTTTCATATCTAAAATTGAAACCCTTAGCATGTCCTTCAAAATTTCTATTGTTCACTCCAATTGCTCATCCATTTGCAGATGATAAGTGTGCTAAACTTTAAATTTGTCCCTAATTCATAATGCAAACTTTTCCAAAACTTGAAAATAAATCTCTAGTCTTGATCTGACACAATAGACACTAATACACTATGCAATCTAACTATTTCATTAATGTACATTCGGGTCAACTAATCTCTTGAAAAAGTTGTCCTATGGCTAAAAAATGCGTTGATTCATAAGATGATCAATAGTTACCCAAATTGCATCATGATTTTTGGGCATTCTTAACGATCCGATCACAAAGTCCATTAATATGTCCTATTTTTAACTAGGAGTTGGCATCGGTTGTAATAGGCTGAGTGGCTTCTTGCGCTTGGCCTTCAACTATTGACAAATTAGACATCTCCCTATATAAGTTGTAATTTCTCTCCTCATGTTCCTCCACCAAAATATTTCTTTAAATATTGATATATTTTGTTGATCCCAAATGGATGGTATACTTAGATCGATGGGCTTCATTCATAGTCTCCTTCAAATCTCCAATGTCCGGTACACATATCTGATTTTGGAACCTTAAGACTCCATGGCACGAATACTAAAATTAGTCCTAGAGTCTCGATTTAAGTATCCAGTGATATGTACTAAAAATGGATCATTCATTGGATTTCCTTTTATCTTCTCCAATATCTCTAATTAAACTTGGAAGTACGACAAAATCACTCGGTTTCCTTGAAAATATCTCTTAATAACATATCACTTCATACATTCGAGCATCTCCATCTCTTTGATAATCAAATTGGCCATAAAACTCACCCAGTGACTCAAAGTATCTGTTACAATATTAGCCTTCTCAGATTGATACTGAATTTCGCAATTATAGTCCTTTAGGAAATCCATCAATCTCCTTTCCCTCATATTCAATTCTTTCAGGAAAAATAATAATTCAAGCTCTTATGATTTGAATACGTTAAAAGTTTTTTGCCGTACAAATAATGCCTTAAAATTTTTAATGCAAAAATTACTGCTGCCAACTATAGATCATGAGTCGGGTAGTTTTGTTTACGAGTCTTCAATTACTATGACCCAAAAGCTATCACCTTCCCATGTTGCATTAGAACACAACCTAACCTGGTTTTGGATGCATCACAATAGACTACAAACCCATTAGATCCTTTTGAAATTGTTAGAATCGAAGCGATTGTCAATCGGGTCTGTAGCTCTTGAAAATTTTGCTCACATTCTTCTGTCCAAACAAATTTAATTTCCTTCTTCATCAATTGGGTTAGAGGCATGACAATTCTAGAGAAATTCTCCACAAACCTTCAATAATATCCCGTCATCCCTAGAAAGCTTCAAACTTCAGTCACCGCTATTGGCTAGTTCCAATTAGCGACAACCTTGATCTTTTTCGGGTCAACCGAGATACCTATATTCGATATGACATGCCCCAAGAAAATCATTTCTTCAAGCCAAAATTTATATTTTTTCAACTTGGTGTATAATTTCTGGTCTCGGAGTGTTTGGAGTACAATTCTCAAATGCATGTTGTGCTCGTTATAACTCTTCAAGTAAATCAATATATAACAATAAATACCATCATAAATTTATCCAAGTAGGGTTGGAATACTCGGTTTATCAAATCTATAAATGCTGCAGGAGTATTAGTTAGTCCAAACGACGTAACCAAAAACTCATAGTGCCCATACTTCGTTTAGAATATTGTTTTCGCCACGTCCTCTTTAATCCTCAATTCATGGTATCCTGAATGGAGATCGATCTTTGAAAATACTTGTATCGCTTACAATTGATTAAATAAATTATCAATCATCGGCAATGGATACTTATTCTTGATAGTAATCTTGTTCAATTTTTGACAATCAATACACAACTGTAAGGATCCATCTTTCTTCTTACGAATAACACCGGGGCACCCCATGGTGATATACATGGTCTTATAAATCCTTTATTTAATAACTCTTGTCATTGTTGTTTCAACTCTTTTAACTCTATTGGTGCCATTCCATACGGCACCTTTGAAATTGGTGTTGATTCAGGTATGGTCTTAATCTCAAACTCAATTTTTTTGATGCGGTAGCAATTCGGATAGATCTTCTGCAAAAAAGTCTTCAAATTCACAAACCACTGGTATGTTTTTTATCGACACACTATGACTCCTGATCATGTTAGCATAAGTTAAGTGGGCTTGACACCTACTTTTCATCAAATGTTGGGCATTCAAGGCTAAAATCAAATAGGAACACTCTTTTTGTGTTACACCTTGAAATGAAAACGGTTCACTCTCTGAAATAGCATAATGGACTCTTTTGTAGAAATAATTAACATTGGCATGATAACTAGCTAAGTAATCCATACCTAAAATCACATCAAAATCGTACATGCCTAGCAATACCATATCTATTACCAACTATAACCCATTAATGTAATGAATAATGTCCCCATTTACCTTAATATGATGTCATACTGCCACATCTAAGTCCATAATATATCATTATTATATACATGATCCATCCAATCCCATATGATTTGAATACGGCGTCGGATTTTTTACAGATACTACTAGGAACCGAAATTCATTACCATAAAATCTACGAAAGTACTAGTAATATTCATAAAAATTTTACGGAAGCACAACTAAATGATCGACACCAAATAGCATAAATATATATTTATTCATTATAAGTTGGAGTACATTTTTACATCAGATTTACAATTTATCATCATCCGATCCTAATCACCTTCCGTTGCGCCACTATGATTATCAAATATCAACTTGTAGTTTCTATCTGAGGGGTTAGAAAAAATAGCAAGTGAGTGAGCCAAATACTCAATAAGGTACAATTAAGTAAGAACATGTATATTTTTATAGTCAAATTAAACATATGCAAATATTAGAGGAATACGATTCATATTAAATATGCATGAACCTTCAATATTTATCTTTTATCTTCTTACTTATTATTTATCTTTAGGAATTAGATTTAGTAGGTTTTACTAACTAACGGAGCGGTCAATCGAAGAAAGGATTATGTTATACTACACAATCTAAGGCCGTCATTCAAAGTGGGTGTATCTAGTATATGGGGCCAAATATCAAATACCACATGGTGAGTGGTATACATATCACCCAGTGTACAACGCCAATAAAATGCCACCATACCCCCCGTGGTCCTGGGTAGTCATCAAGTTTTCACTGTAATATCTTAAGGCGTGCCAAGGACTCACCCGCTCCAATACGCGACTAGGATACGTGGCCAGTGTAATCATTGAGTTTTCACTATAATATCAGTGGCATGCCAAGAAATATCACCCGAAGTAAATCCATAGTCTCGTTTATTAATTCATCTTAACACTTTATATGGAAGCTTATAAAGGATTTTCTCCCAGAATGGGAATGGGGGAATTAAATGAATAAGAAGAAGGAGAGCTGTAAAAATCCAGGATGCAGTAGACCCAAACTTCGCATGCCCATATTGTGAAAAATTTCATAAAGCCATGTTATAGAAAATTGGGAGCCTATTTCAATTGTGAAAAACAAGGTCATCTGATTAAGAAATGTCATTACCCTAAGAGACAAACGGCAAAAATGTTTAATATTGTTGATCAAAGTCTTACAGAGACACAAAAGGCAAGCGTGTCACCTACTAGACGGGAAGGTAATTTTAAAAAATTTTGACATATATTGGAGTTCAGACTTTCACTTACAGTTCTGAAGTTATTCAAGAATTAGATTTTTATTAGTTACATCATTCTAATAAGTGATCGACTTAAATTTTGAGGTTAGTAAGTCACTTTGCTAAGAATAGATCAAAGGAATGCCTTAATTTGCAAATTAGGTTTTAAATTTGGAATAATGAAGTTAATATCATTTGTTTGTAGGGAGGTGCATAAATTCTGATGATAAAATTTTTAATAGGAAGAGAAAATTATAAGGCTCACAGTAAATGGAATCATGATATATTTATCTCCTTGGTGGTTGGGTAAGGAAAAGAATCTGGTCAACACCCTGTTGACGGGCTAAACTGAGAAGAAAATATTCGGTCAACATCTTGTTGACTGGCAGGCTGTGAGAAAGAATTTGGTTATACCCTGTTGACTAGTTAACTAGGATATGGGGGAAATAATTTGGTCAATGGAAGGTTGACTAGCTAAGAGAGGCTAAGTAAGGATATACATTTTGCTAGTTGCCAAATGACCGGTTGCCAAATGAGCCGGTTGTCACAAATGCCTTGTGGCCTAAATATTCACTCTGTCAAAAATAAACCGTTCCGGCTAAAATGACCATATCGGCCAAAATGACCATTCCAACTAAAATGCCCAAACCGGTCAAAATCACCATACCGATCAAATTGACCATTCCTGCCAAAATGACTATACTAGTCAAAATGACCATTCCAGCCAAAATAACCACATCAACAATTATCATCCATATCGGTCAAGCAAAGCATACCGAAAATCCATACCGGTAAGTAAAGTTTATCGAAAATCCATACCAGTAAGAAAAACATACTTGCCAAAACATTCATTCCATTCCCAAACCGGTCAGGTAGCCATTCCGAGAAATATCACTATGAAAATTCAAACTGGTCAAAATGTCTATTCTGGCAGTTGCCATCCTGAAAAAGTCATACTGTTTAAGATGTCCATTCCAACATTATCATTTTGGAAAAATTAGATGTAGACTTGTCTATACTAATCAATTGACACATGGAACTCTAAACTTAGCCTAATGACTCAACCACACTAGACTAGTGACTAACAATTACTAAGGACACCTACGACAGCATATTGGCACCATTTTAGCTTAAGAGACAAATGACTAATCACAAGTAAAGACACCTAAGTTGGCGTGTTGGCAGCAGCACAGCCAACCAAAAAGGTCTATATAAGGATGGGTAAGTAAGAAGGAAATAAGAAGGAATGTGAGGAAGAAAACAGAGAGAGACCAAGAGAAAAGCAGAAGGAAAAGAAGTGAAGAAACATAAGGAAAATAAGGAACCAAGAAAGAGGGCTGAGAAGGAAACCGAGGATAGCAAGAATTTATTGTTAATCTAGCAAGTTTATTCAATTTCTTTTTCTGTTGGTGCTGATTATTAATCTTTCTTTCAAGTATTATTGTTCTAATACTTGCTCATATTATTATGAAAATATAAGATAGAGCCGTCTATATAATGAAGGTAAAATTTAGAGGCAGAACAACCTCCGAAATTCAGCTAAACCGGTGACCAAATAAACCCCAACCAGGCAACCAAATGAACCAGTCAGATATAATCCATGCTAAATTTGAACTTGGAATACATGTAAGGTTAAGTTACTAAATGAATAATGTATTGGTTTCTGTTAAGGTTTGTTATTATTGACTTTCTGACTATATATTCGATATTATGAGAAAATTATATGAAAGTTTATAAATTAGGTTTGGAATAAGGATTTTCTCCTAGAATAAAAATGGAGGAAATAAAGGAATAAGAATTATAAATAATGTGAAAGTTTCCATATAATGTGTTAAGTTTGAATTAAGAAACTGGACTATAGATTTACTTTGGATGATATTCCTTGACATGCCACTGATATTACAGTGAAAATTTAAGGATTATCTTGGCAGCGTATTGGAGTGGGTGATGTCCTTGACATGTCTTGGGATATTACAGTGAAAATCGAGGACTGCCATTGGACCACAGCGGGTATGGTGGCTTTTATTGGCCTTGTATACCGGGTGATAGGTATATCGCTCACTATGTCGTATTTGATATTTGGCCCCGTATACTAGATACACCCATTTTGAATGATGGCCTTAGATTGTGTGGTATAACACAATCATTTTCTCGATTGACTGTTCTGTTAGCTAGTAAAGCCTACTAACTCTAATCCCTAAAGATAAATAATAAGTAAGAAGATAAAAGATAAATATTAAAGGTTCATGCATATTTGATATGAATCATATTCTTCTAATATCTGTATATATCTATTTTGAATATAAAATATATATATATTTGCTTATCTGTGCCTTACGGAGTATTTGGCTTATATATTTGCCGTTTTTTCTAACCCATCAGATGGAAAGTGGAGGTTAAATATGATTATTAGAGTGGCGCAACGGAAGGTGATTAGGATCGGGTGATGGTAAATTGCAAATTTGATGTGAAAATGTACTCCATCTTATAATGAATAAATATGTATTTATGCTATTTGGTGTCGATCATTTGGTTGTGCTTCCGTAAAATTTTTATGGATATTACTAGTACTTTTGCGGATTTTATGGTATTGAATTTTGATTTCTAGTAGTATCTCTAAATAATCCGACGCCGTACTCAAATCATATAGGGTTGGGTGGATCCTGTGTATAATAATGATATATTACGGACTTGTATACGGAGCATGATGTCTCATTAAAAGTAAGTAAGAACGTGGTACGTTACAATTAATCTAAACAATATATCTCCGGTACACAATATCTGTAATCATAAATAATCCCATAGGTGTTGATACAACTAATGCATGCTCTAAAATCTTCGGGGGTGACAATAAATGACAAACAAATATTGAAGATACAAATGAATGAGTAGACCCCGAATTAAAGAGTACATGAGATGGAGTATTGAAAATAGTGAGAGTACCTTTCATGACGTTAGGTAATGCCTCTGCATCTTGCACCGTAACTGCAAAAGCTCTACCCGAAATATTAGGCTTCTTTGCCACTGGCCTCTTAGGATGAGGGCAGTCTCTTATCACGTGATTGGACTGACCACAATTAAAATAAGCTCCGAAAATTTTGTAACGCGACCTTCCTCTATGTAATTTTTCATAATGTAGACATGCGGTTGCTGCTACTTGTGGGCTCAATATAGCCTGAGATTTTGCACTTTTCTTCCATTTTTCTATCAATTTTGCCTTCTTATGGGGTCCTCCCGATACCAAACTTTTGCTTGCACCTGAGCCTCTATGACTCACTCTCCTCTTTTCGAAAAACCTTTCCCTCTCAAGCCCTTTTTTGAACAGAAGAACTTGACTCAATATATCACGAATTTGGATTAAATAGGTCAATTTAAATAATTAATTATAATTTCTTAAATCTAAAATTTTAAATAATTTTAAACAAATAATACTAAATTTCAAAATCCTGGTGTCACAAACCAAATAAATAGGATTCGATAAATCAAAATTCATACAGGATCTCATCGGACAACCGTCCTGACCAAAAATAAATACGACGTGCGCTATAATCTTTGTAAGGATGTAACAATTCCAACTATTTTCAAAATAAATTCGATAAATTCTATAATACAATTATATCAAATACCAATTTACGCCATATTAAAACTCAGACTCACCAAATTCGATGCATGGTTGACGGATTACGTCCATACTCCTTCAACGCATCCGAATCTTCCACTCTGAAGGGATAAAATAGAAAAAGTGAGCCTAATAGTCAACAAGTATTATATTTAAATAAAAAAAATTTAATAAAATAAAGGGAATGTCAAATAGATAAAAATTCATTTAAATGACAAGATAAATTCAAATCGCCGATAAAATAAATCTAATGAAAAAAATATAAGATCCAAAATCTAATAGTAGTTAATACTCAAATCAAATATTCATATCCAAAATAAATATCCAAATCGTAAAACAGTCCTCATCAGGGCATGTATATATATAATAGAAGTAATACACACCAATTCCAACAAGTAATTAGTCAATTTCAAAGTCCAATCCAAGTTTAAGTCCGAGTCCGAGTCCAAATCTAAGGCACGATCAACTTGTGATTTGGGGCAAAATCCGATAGCTAGATGATCCAATTGTATGCACAGAAGCTGAAGTAGCAACGCAGCAAATAGTTCAAAGGTTCAGATCAAAACATATAGTCCAAAATAATTTATGCGAAACATACCAAGGTCCAACTGATGGCAAAATTGACAAATTTCAAATATAAGTTCAAAATCCAAATCTAAATCAAAATCTAATACAAATAAATGTAGAGATACAAATTATGCATCAAACTTAAAATTTGAGTTTCAATTATTTAAAGACTAGCTTATGAAATAGTTACATATAATTTTGATAACCATAGGTAAAATCAAATACACTTTAGGCCAATATGTATGACCACCCATGTACTCTATATCCATGGGTAATGTTGCTTACTATTGTTTACCACACGCGACTTTGGATGTAATTTTTAAATTTGTTAGATATATTAGGACGTCTAAATATATTATAAGGTCAAAGCAAAATATTTAAATGGGAAGGATCACTACTCCAAATATTTTCTACTGGCAAAAAGAAATTTCTAAATAATAAAATATTTTTTCGTTGTGAGCTGGCCAGAATATCAAATAATCCAAATCCAAATGTAGTGATCACGACTTGGTACATGCATGTGACTGCACGACCTATACAAAGTTTTATACTCATTTTTATACAAATATATTGATATAAAAATATACAATGTTCAATAAATTATTTGGACTTTAAAAAAAAAATTAAACCCTCCAAAATCATAAAGCCCAATCCAAAAACATCCAAATTAGCTAATGAATTACACATGCATGTCTAGATTGAACAGACCAGGCAGATAAAATTATATGCAGATTAATAAAAATTTTAAATAGTATCTAAAATATTTCATATGTTAAATCAGATCAAAGAGGGGTTTACAGATACTTACATTGATATCATATTTCACAGATTTGAAGAAAAGATGACCCAGAGTGCCCGAACGGCACCCTCTCTCTCCTGTCGACCTGTGGCATCTTCTCTCTCCTCCCTCTCTCACTCTGCTCGCATCCCGTTCTGTCCCTCTCTCTTCACCGACGGTGACTTCGGTACCGGTGATGGCGGTGAGCACGACTACAGCACCCGGCGACGGTGACACAGTGGAGGACAGTGGTTCTGGCAACCGTTGGTCCTCTCTCTCTCTCCTTCGACTGCAAGCCGACTCCACTACAAATCACCAAAATCACGATTTTAACAAATTTTTTCCAAATCCATACAAGCAAACAAGGATTCAACATCAACGGAGAGAGTAGAAGGATTTACTTGCCTTGATTTCACATATTTCTTCCGAAAATGACGGTGAACGGACAACGGCCGGTTATACTTAGGCTCCCAATTTCTTCCTCTACTCACATTGATGGACAAAATGGAGGGTAGCATCACGGAGAGTGCTTCGCTGGCTTCGATTTTTGACATTGGGAGCTTCGACGATGACAGTGGCGGCGACTGCGCCAGCCTCCCTCTCTCTCATCTCTTCTCCCTTCCGTTTTCTCTGTTTTCGAAACTCCTCCCGTTACTGTTCTTATCTTATCTTTTTCC
>JAODPA010134615.1:0-16496 GCA_025585075.1 Nepenthes mirabilis
TACTATTGTATGATCTATTAAAATAGAGAAGTATGTTGGATGTCTTGGGTAAGCTAAAAGTGAATATGTTATTATCCACCAAAATCCCAATGTCATTATATGGATATGCATTTGTCGTTGCCCAAAACTTTAACCCCCAAAATCGCAGATCTCAAGCCGTTCCGCGGCAAAAAATTTGCCTGCTTTGTTGTCCACCTTCATCAGAAAAACCCTAAAACACCCGTAATTTTTCTTCGATCGAAAATTGGTATCCCAGTGAAGCTAATGAAACAGATCATGGAGCTGAAATTCACCTCCAAATCTCTTAAACGCGAAGCTCGCGAGTGCGAGAAGGACGAAAAATCGGGAAACTGAAGGTCAAGAAGGCGATCGAGAAGGGGAACATAGACGGACCTCGCATCTATGCCGAGAACGCCATCCGCAAGCGCACGGAGCAGGTGAACTACCTCCGCCTCGCCTCCCGACTCGATGCTGTCGTGGCCTGCCTCGATACCCAGGCCAAGATGCAGACCATCGGAAAATCTATCCCCACCATCGTAAAATCGCAGGAGTCGGCACTGAAAACCGGCAATTTGCAGAAGATGTTGGAGATGATGGACCAGTTCGAGAAACAGTTCGTGAACATGGAGGTGCAGTCTTAGTTAATGGAGAGCTCCATGGCTGGGAGCACTTCGCTGCCCACTCCGGATAGCGAGGTTAACGGCTTGATGCATCAGGTGGCCGACGATTATGGACCGGAATTATCTGTTGGGTGGTCGGTCACTTTCTTGTGACTTTCATGCCTATTTAGTATAGATCGTCCGGTCACACGTAAGACGACGCCCGAGTCCTGGCTTGATCAGGAGAAAAATTATTGATTTACGCGATGCCTAATCCGCACACGTGCATCATTCGTTCAAATTAGAGGTGCATGCGGAGCGCCTGATAGCGCAAATGCACATTTTATCTATATTGGATGTGCTTGAGGGACACATGCGCGCATTTTGTCCATATTGATGCCTAATATAAAATCGTGCTAACATGGTTTTAGGATTATTTTTTAACGGTTTGAGTTACTGAGTGTCGACACAGTGAAAAAAAGTAAGAAAAAGAGAGAGAAGAGAGAAGATAAATATTTGCTTATCTATTTAAATTTATATCGTGTTTTATTTTCTACTGACTTTGGGTATATCATTTTTATTATTATGAAGAATATTTTATGGGTTATACTTTTACTGTTTTATCTTGCATGCTTTATTGCTATGAATTGTTGTGTCATTATATTTGTTGAAGGTTTTTATAATTATAATTCACTATTTAGTGGATATATTTTAGATTTATAGTTCCCTGGTTTTTTCCCTTATTTGAAAGGAAAATTTTCATATATAATTTTTTTTATGTCTCATTATTTGAGATTATTATTATCTTATTGTAAGCATCTATGGCCTTGCTGCACGCGGCCGGGCATGTAATTGCTGCACCCAAGGCCTCGGAGAAGGTTGATGAGGATAATCTGTCCAAGAGGCTTGCGGAGCTCAAGGTGCAAGGCTGAAGAGATTTGAGGCTTTTAAGGTCAAATTAATTGAATTCATATTAATCTGTGATGTTTCTTTCCTTCCATTTGGCTGAACCTTTTCAAGTATTGCGAAGTTATCATGATCAATGGTGTTCTAGTATGGAATTATGCCTTTCGGGGATGTGCAACTATTAAAGTATGTGAATTCTTGAGTTATTGGAATAAAATCATGATATGCAATGTATTTCTTACTGCAATTTGATACTGGCTTCTGGCCAGATTGTGTCTTTGATAGTTTGAGTGGCTGTGTGTACCGGTTATCATGGTGAATATAACGCACTGCATTCTGCTCAGACTCTGCTTACGTGAAAGGGGATCGAATTTGAATAACTATGTGCTAGGGCATATAAATGTTTAACTCAATGAAGATTTTTGTTCTAAAGTAAGGAAGAATACCTCTTAGTTTTCCACCTCTTCTGGAATGATGTAAAGTGAAAGCATAAACAAATTTAGTAGAGATCATAGGGGCTGAATCATAGAGGTAAAATCATAGAGGATTTTAGGTCATTCCCATGTGGGAAGTGGCCGGAATAGAAGAAAGGCCGGAGTGATTGCACTTGGCCGGAATAGAAGAAATGTCGGAGTGGTTACATTTGGCCGGAATAGGAGAAAGGTCACGGTGGTTGTATTTGGCCAGAATAGAAGAAAGGTTGGAATGGTTGCACTTGACCGGAATGGATGAAAGGCCGGAGTAGTTACACTTGGCCAGAGTAAAATTTCCTGGGCGGAACTTTCGGAGAGTTTCAGAAAGCTGAAGAGTTGAAAACTTGTCGGAATAAAAAAGTCACAAGGAAGGTCAACTACTGACGGCCAAAGAACAACTTGTCTGAGAAAGTTAACTTGTAAAGTCTGTGCAGACAGCAGATTTTGTAGAAAAAGAAGTTGACTTTCAGAGTTGGTGGCTGATTTGTAAAGCAGGTCAACTGCTCATAGTAGGAAAGCGTCTTGCAAAGTTGGTAGCAGGATTTGCTGTGCATGCGATCGTTTTGTAGAATAAGTGCTGCCCGATGCATTCGTATATATATATATATACATTGTTGCGTTTTTTAGGATGAAGAAACACAGAAAAACAAAAGAGTAGTGCTTTACTCTTGTTCTCTATTTTTTGGATGGCTTGTGTAGCCAGGGTTTTTGTAACCAAAATTTTCATAGTGTGATTTTAGGGGCTAAGTGTTTCGTGATTTTTTTCTTTTATTCAGAAAAGGGTTTTCACATAAAATTGTGTTCCAATTCTCTCTTGTCTCTTTGTTGTGTGTGTGTGTGTGCGTCTGTCATTTTTGTTCTATCGGTTTCACTGACTGACTAACATTCTTCCCTAACAGGTGGTATCAGAGAGAGATTATTCATGTCGGTGTTAAAATTTGTTGAAACCAATGGAGGTGGGAAACAAGATGATCTGTTTAAACGGCGCAAACTATGATACTTGGAAAAGTAAGATGGCCGATCCGGTATTTGTGAAGACAATGCATCTTCCAGTATTCGCTGCACAAAAGCCTGAGGTAAAATCAGAGAAAGAGTGGGGTTTTGAGCACAAACAGGTCTGTGGTTACATTCAACAATTTGTGAACGATGTGTACAATCACATCCGAAATGAGACAGATACGAAGACATTATGGGAGAAGCTAGAAACTTTCTATGCTTCTAAGACCGGCAACTACAAGCTGTTTCACTTGAATAAATTGATGCAAGTGAAGTACAATGAGGAAACGCCCGTTGCGGACCACCTAAATGAGTTTGAAGGGTGTGTTGATCGGCTGAACGACATGGGCATCAAATTCAAAGAAGAAGTGTTGGGTTTGTGGCTCCTAACAATTCTGTCGGACTCCTAGGAGGTAATACGAATCACCATAGTCAATATTGCTCCAGATGGCATGGTGACCCTAGAAATGGCTAAACGAGGAGATGAGGCGTCGGTCGCAAGCCTCTTCATCCTCTCAGCACTCCGACCTATTGGTCATAAAATCACGGGGAATGAGTAAAGGGCGTGACCCAAAGTTTGGAGAGAAGGGCCGCAGAAAGTTCCGATCGAAGTACTAAAGCCTCGAGTGTCATTATTGTGGGAAGAAAAGCCATATCAAGAAACATTATTATAAGTGAAAACGTGACAATAATGGAGAAGGAAAGGAGAATAAAGCCGAGAAGGGACGAGGTGATGGGAAGGCCTCAGTCTCAGTAGTCACCGGAGGATATCTCCTATTGACTTGTGATATAAATGATATGGTGAACTTGACCGATCACGAGTCCAATTGGGTGATGGATACAGGCGTTGTACTCCACGCCACATCTAGAAGGGGACTGTTCACATCTTACACTCCGGGAGATTTTGGAGTGATAATGATGGTAAATGAAGAAATGTCCTGTGTCGTTGGCAGATGTGACGTATCGTTTGTCACCAACAATGAGACTAGGTTGTTGGGAGACATCCGGCATGTGCTTGATATCTGATTGAATATAATTTCAGTCGGAAGACTAAACGATGAAGGGTATTGCAATATATTTCGTGAAGGAGGATGGAGATTGACTAGAAAATCTCTAGTCGTTGTCTGTGGAAAGGTCTCCGGCCCGTATGTGGTGCAAGCTTTTGCTGCTGCCGAAGAAGTGAATGTTGCTAGTAGTGATGGGTCCTCAGATTTGTGACACCGTCGGTTGGGCCATATGAGTGAAAAAGGATTGAGTAACCTGGTCAAGAAGGGCCTCATTCCAAGAGTAAAGGAGACCGGCCTAAGGATTTGCCCTCACTGCATGGCGGGGAAGCAGCGGCGAGTCTCATTCCGAGGAGACTCGTCCACCAAGAAGGCCGAGCCGCTTGAACTGGAACACACTGATATGTGTGGACTGTTTAAAAGGAATTCATTTATGGGAGTACAATATTTTGTCTCGTTCATTAACGATTACTCGAGAAAATTATGGGTATACTCACTCAAGACCAAGGATTAAATTCTTGGAATATTTTAGCATTTTCATACTTTGGTTGAATGGCAGCCGGGAAGAAAATTGAAGTGCATTCAAAGTGATAATGGTGGTGAGTATATCGGAGCTTTTAATACTTATTGCCGATCTCATGGTATTCAGCACCAGAAGATACCGCCGAAGGCGTCACAGTTGAATGAGATGGCTAAGCGGATAAACCGTACACTGATAGAAAGAATCAGGTATGTACTCTCTGAAGCAAAGCTCCACGGAACATTTTGTGTAGAGGCTTTGAGAATCGCTCCCTACGTCACCAATAGATCATCGTCTAGCCTACTAAATGGAGAAGTCCTAGAGAAGATGTGGTCCAGAGAAGAAGCGTCTTATGACCATCTTCGGGTATTTGGGTGCAGGACCTTCATCCACGTCCCAAAGGATGAAAGGACAAAGTTGGAGTCTAAGACAATGCAATATGTCTTTCTGGGCTATGGGAAAGAGGAGTTGGGATTTTGACTCTATGATCCAATTGAGAGAAAGCTTATCAGATCGAGGAACGTGGTGTTTATTGGGGACAAAACTATTGATGACATCGACAAAGAGAAGAAGGCCGTGTTTGACTTCGCTTGGACTGACAAGATGAGTGTTGATATTGTCCGAATGGTACCTCTTTGTCAAGAGGTTGATGGCCATGGTGTGGCCGGAGAAGAAAATGAAGAGATACCAACGCCGGACGAAGATGAGGATGGCCAAAATGTTGCAGAGCTGGTCGAGATCGTTCCTGTCAGACGATCTTCAAGTGAACAATGGCTATCTGTTTGCCTGTCAGCCAGTGAGTATGTTTTGTTTACTGATAGAGGAGAGTTGGAAAGCTTTAAAGATGCCATGGGAGGCGAACACAATGTGAAATGGATGGAAGCCATGCAGGATGAGATGGGCTTACTGCATGAGAACTATACATTTGAGCTGGCTGAATTGCCAAAGGGGAAGCGAGCCCT
This sequence comes from Nepenthes mirabilis, assembly GCA_025585075.1. NCBI lineage: Eukaryota > Viridiplantae > Streptophyta > Magnoliopsida > Caryophyllales > Nepenthaceae > Nepenthes > Nepenthes mirabilis. The sequence goes on from JAODPA010134615.1 coordinate 5,461, forward strand.
GAAGAACAAGTGTGTCTTTCGTTTGAAGACCGATGAAAGCACCTCATAACCGAGGTACAAGGCATGATTGGTTGTAAAAGGCTTCAACTAGCGAAAAAGTGTCGATTTTGATGAAATTTTTGGCCTAATCGTGAAGATGTCATCGATACGGGTTATGCTTGGTTTGGCCACCGTCCTTGACTCAGAGGTAGAACGGTTGGATGTGCGGACGACTTTTTTACACGGTGATCTTGAGGAGAAAATCTACATGGAACAACTGAAGGGATTCCGGGTTAAGGGGAAGGAATATCTCATGTATCGTCTGAAGAAAAGCTTGTATGGACTAAAGCAAGTTTCGAGGCAATTGTATAAGAAGTTCGAGTCTGTTATGGTGGATTAAGGCTATCGGAAGACTATTTCGGACCACTGCGTATTTGTTCAGAGGTTTTCGGAATATGATTTTGTCATTCTCCTGCTTTATGTGGATGATATGCTGATCGTTGAGCATAATATCTCTTGGATCACCGAATTGAAGTAACAACTTGGGAAATCTTTTGCCATGAAGGACTTAGGGCTTACGAAGTAGATTCTGGGTATCAGAATATTACCATATGGTAAGGAGATTGTGGATGTCCTGGGAAAGTTATGTGGAGAAGGTGCTCCAATGCTTCAACATGGATAAGTCCAAATCGGTAAGCACTCCGCTGGCGAGTCATTTCAGACTAAGAAGTCGGTATTGTTTGACCTCGGATAATGAAAAAGCCGCATGAGAAGCGTACCCTACTTGTAGGCCGTGGGAAGCCTTGTACGCTATGGTCTATACCAAGTCGGACATCGCACATACTGTCGATACAATTAGCCGATTTCTGTTGAATCCTGTATCCAGTATTGGTCAGCAGTGAAGTAGATACTTAAATATCTTCAGGGAACTTCCACGATGTGTCTGTGTTTTGGAAGTGACAAGCTTCTGTTGGTAGGATACACTGACGCTGATATGGCCCGTGTTGTTAAATCCCGAAAGTCCACTTCGGGATACTTGATCAAGTTCACCGGATAAATTGTTTCTTGGCAATCGAAGTTACAAAAATGTGTTACCCTTTCAACCACTGAGGGAGAATTCTTTGCTGTGACTGAAACCAGCAAGGAGATGTTGTGGATGTAGATGTTGTGGAATAGAAGAAAAGTCGGAGTGGTTACACTTGACCAGAATGGATGAAAGGTCGGAATAGTTGCACTTGGCCGGAGTAAATTTCTTGGACGGAACTTCCGGAGAGTTTCAGAAGGCCAGAGAGTTAAAAACTTGCTGGAATGATAAAGTCACAGAGTAAAATTTCTTGGACAAAACTTCCGGAGAGTTTCAGAAGGCAAGAGAGTTAAAAACTTGCTCGAATGATAAAGTCACAAGGAAGGTAAACTATTGACGGCCGAAGAACAACTTGTCTGGAAAAGTTGACCTGCAAAGTCTGCTGTCTCAGTAGACTTTGCAGAAAAAGAAGTTGACTTTCAGAACTGGTAGCCAATTTGCATGTAGGTCAACTGTTTCCGGCGGGAACGCGTCTTGCAGAGTTGGTGGCAGGATTTGCCGTACATGCGATCGTTTTGCAGATTAGGTGCCCTCCGATGCATTCGTATATATATATGTGTGTGTGTGTACATTATTGTGTTTTTGAGGATGAAGAAACACAGAAAAATAAAGGAGTAGCGTTTTACTCTTGTCATATGTTCTTCGGGTAGCCTGTGTAGTCAGGGTTTTTGTAATCAAAATTTTCATAGTGTGATTTTGTGGACTAAGTATCTCGTACTTTTTTTCCTCTTATTAAGAAGAGGGTTTCTACGTAAAATTGTGTGTTCTAATTCTTTCCTATCTCTTTGTTGTGTGTACATTATTGTGTTTTTGAGAGTGACCTATAATGTGAAAATTTAACTCATTTCAAGCCCTACGATATGAGAGCTGTGTACGTTGAGTAGCTTTGTAAGGATTAACTATTTGGTTCTGATAAACATGTCACGTCTCTTAACAAGACCGGGAGCGTTGGAGATGGACAGTAGATAGCTGCCAATTAACTGATATGTTATATACCGAGCTAGAATGAAAAGGATAAAATATATTGCATTTTTTACGAGGTTTCTGAAAATAATCACACTGCCAAGTATTGAGAATCCATGGATGCTTCTGTTCTTTATAATTGTATAATCTGATCCATTGCTACATGGAGAAACCAGTAAGTTGATTTTACATTATAGTTTGTCGGTAACAAAAGCTTTTTATCGGGAAAAAAAATCATGAGTGTGAGATAAGCGGACTCAAGGTATTCATTAATCAGATGCGCCAATCTCTGGATGTGTTCCTGCCAACCACAATGTTTCATGACAAAGCCCGAATCTTGGTTCAGAGCAACTATGATCTTGGTGGTTATATTTGATTTTTGTTTTATTTTTGTAAGATATATCTTAGCTCAGCGGCACCTTTGGATTGCCTAGAGTCAAAAAGTTCTCAAGGAAGAACTCAGAGGCTTACAGTATTGAGTACTGTTATGTTCTTCCCAGTGGAGATATGCCCATATTTATCTAACAGTCAGAAATAGTAGTTGGGTGTACGAATAATAGAGGTTATATTAATTGATTTAAATGGTTATTTAATTTCTAGGAATAGAAGTGGTGATTTAAGTAATTTAAATGGCTGTCCATCTAAATTTTAATCCTAGCAATTGGGTAGATATAGAAGTCTCTTTATTAGAAGACCATAACAGCTCTCTACGGTAAGAGGTGCTGACATACATAAAGAGGCTGTAATTGTAACTTTTCAGGCCAAAGGTGACCTCTCTTTACTCGTAGACATTTAATACTGACCCATTCTTCACCATAAGTATCTTAGGCAGATTGCCCATCACAATAGCAGAGTGATCATTCTACATTTTAGCCTTTTTCTATACTGTGATTTTGATTCAACTCATTCTATTTCTGAATGCTTGATAATTCTCTTCCAGGTAAACTCTTTAATTTGAGGCAGAATCGCACATTAGGAGAAGGGTTGAAAGTGAAGAGATGCCAACATTACATCTCTAGCTTGATTGTAAGGCATTCACCAAAGGATTTGGATTTTTTTTTGGGGGGGACGGGCGGTTGAATGGAGCTGATTACAGTTTGCTGATGGTTCCTTTCAGCCAATTGATGATGTCGACGGTTTCCATCCAATTACAAATTGCTTGGCAGTCCCATGGCTGATTGCGTGAAGAAGCAGCTGATTTGTACGAGCGACAGGCAAGCTTTAATCTTTAAAACGTGGATCTCTGTGTTCGACATATTAAGGATACTAGATCTGTGAGCATACTCTTGATATTTGTTCGTTACTGCATGGGTTTGTCTGCCATGTTGTTGAGATACACAACTAATATGCTGCTTTTAAGAGTCTTCAGTTCGTTTTACTAAAATGTCTGCCGGACACTTTTTAGACAATTTTCAGACATAATTGCATGATACAATGTTCCATCTATCCATATTAGTAAGTCCATATAAGAATAAATATGGGCATGAGATGTCAAGTCAGAATGAGTGCCTGAAATGTATTTAGAGGATATTCCTATAATATTGTTCTTTCACTCAATACAGGAGCGTAGCAGAATCCAGAGGGTGTCATCGGTAAGTATCCGATATAGCTACTTCTTGAACCATTAATGGCCTTATTACTACTGCCACATGCAGGTAGGTATTTGGGATTCACATGGAATATCAATATTTCTCGTTATTGTGTTAAATTGTGATACATAAGTCAATATTTAATAGAAGGCTGTGTAGCAAATAATAATAATGAAGGAAGAAAACTGCTATTGTTGTATACTTTTCACCGAAGATCAGGAAATCTATTAAATGGATTTATTTGCAATATTTCATATTTTTCGCGTGGGGAAAAATTATTTTCATTTGCTTGCAATTAACATATCTGACTACAAACTTATGGAGTGCTGGGATTTTTAGTCACTTCTGTGTGGGAAGTGGTCGGAATGGAAGAAAGGCGGGATTGGTTACACTTGGGCGGAATGAAAGAAAGGCCAGAGTGGTTATACTTGGCTGGAATGGAAGAAAGGTCGAAGTGATTTCACTTGGTCGGAATGGATGAAAAGCGGGAATGGATGAAAGGTCGGAGTGATTGCACTTGGTTGGAGTAAAAATTTCTAGTGCGGAAAATCCGGAATGGAACTTCCGAAGAGCCCTACAAGGTTAGAGAGATGAAGATTGGCCGGAATGATAAAGTTACAAGGAAGGGCAATTACTGACGATCGAGGCTAGCCTGTTTGAAAAAATTAACCTGCAAAGTCTGCACAGATAGCTGACTTTACAGAAAAGGAAGGCGATATTTCAGAGTTGGTAGCCGTTTTGTAGAGCAAGTTATTTGCTCCCTATAGGATGGCGTCTTACAGAGTTAGTGGCAATATTTGCTGTGCATGCAGCCTCCTCCTAGAAGCAAGTGGTCACCCGGTACATATATATATGTGTGTGTGTGTATGCTGGAGCTAGTAAGGCGAGGGAGAGAGCGTGAGAGAAAGAGAGCATGAAATAGAAAAACAGAGAGAAAACAAGGAGTCGCCATTTTTCTGCACTTGTATTCTATTCTTACTCTATTTTCGGTTTTTCAAGAGTTTGTGTAATCAGAGTTTTTGTAACCAAAATTTCATGGTGATTTTGTAAATTAAGTGTCCCATGGTTTTTTCCTGTTATTCAGAAGAGAATTTTTTACGTAAAACTGTGTGTTCCAATTTTCTCTTGTCTCTTCATTGTGTGCGTGTGCATCCGTTATCTTTGTCCTCTCAGTTTCACTGACTGCTTGACATTCATTCCCTCACAAGTGGTATTAAGGAGAGGTTATTCATGTCGGTGTTAAAATTTGTTGAAACCGATGGAGGTGAAAAATAAAATGATTTGTTTGAACAGTACAAATTATGATACTTGAAAAAGTAAAATGGTTGACCTTCTGTTTGTGAAGAGAATGCATCTTCTAGTATTTGCTATGCAAAAGCCTGAGGCGAAATCAGATAAAGAGTGGGGTTTTGAACATAAATAGGTCCGTGGCTATATTCGGCAATTTGTGGATAATGTGTCCAATCACATTTGAAATGAAATGGATGCGAAGACACTATGGGAGAAGCTAGAGACTTTCTATGCTTCTAAGACCAACAACAATAAGCTGTTTCACTTGAATAAATTGATGCAAGTGAAGTACAAAGTGGGAACGGTCATTGCCGACCACCTAAATGAATTTCAAATGTGCGCTGACCGGTTGGACGACATGAGCATCAAATTTGAAGACAAAGTGTTGGGTTTGTGGCTCTTAACAACTTTGTCGGACTCCTAGGAGGTGATACAGATCACCATATCTAATACTGTTTCAAATGGTATGGTGATCCTGGAAATGGCAAAAGGAGCTGTGCTAAATGAGAAGATGGGGCATTGCTTGCAGACCTTTTCTTCCTCTCAGTACTCCAACCTATTGGTCACAGATTCACGGAGAAGAAGCAAAGGGTGTAGTCCAAAGTCTGGAGAAAAGGGCTGCAACAAGTCTCGGTCGAGGTACCAAAATCTCAAGTGTCATTACTGCGGGAAGAAAGGCCATATCAAGAAATATTTTTACAAGTAGAAACGTGATAGTAATGGAGAAGGCAAGGAGAATTAAGTCGAGAAGGGACGCGGTGAGGAGAATGCTTCAGCCTCAGTCGTCACTGGAGATCTCTTGTTGACTTGTGATATAGATGATACGGTAAACTTGATCGATCACGAGTCCAATTGGGTGGTGGATATAGATTCTTCACTCCACGCCACATCCAGAAGGGAACTGTTCACATCTTACACTCCGAAAGATTTTGGAGTGTTAAGGATGGGAAATGAAGGAACATCCCGGGTCGTTGGCGGAGGTGGCATATCGCTTGTCACCAATAATGGGACGAGGTTGTTGCTGAAAGGCGTCCGTCATGTGCCCGACGTTCGGTTGAATATAATTTTAGTTGGCAGACTAGACGATGAAGGGTATTGCAATATCTTCTGTGAAGGAGTATGGAGATTGAGTGGAAGGTCTTTAGTCGTTGCCTGTGGAAAGAAGGTCTCCGACCTGTATGTGATGCAAGCTTCTGCTGTGGCTGGAGAGGTGAATGTTGCTAGTAGTGAGGGATTCTCTGATTTATGGCACCGTTGGCTGGGCTATATGAGTGAAAAGGGGTTGAGCAATCTGGCCAAGAGGTGCCTCATTCTAGGAATAAAAGAGACCGACCTGAGGATTTGCCCTTACTGCATGGCGGGGAAGTAACGCGGAATCTCATTCCAAGGATACTCATCCACTAAGAATGCTGAGCCGCTTGAATCGATACATACCGATGTGTGTGGCCGTTTAAACAGAAGTCATTTGGAGGAGCACAATATTTTGTCTCGTTCATTGACGATTACTCGAGGAAATTGTGGGTGTACCCACTCAAGATCAATGATCAAGTCCTTGGAGTATTATCACACTTTGGTTGAACGACAGATGGGAAGAAAATTGAAGTGCATTCGAAGTGATAATGGCGGTGAATACATCAGAGCTTTTGATGGCTATTGCCAGTCGCATGGTATTCGATATCAAAATACACCGTCAAAGACGCCGTAGTTGAATGTAGTGGCTCAGCGGATGAACCATACGTTGACGGAGAAAGTTAGATGTGTACTCTTTGAAGCAAAACTTCCTCGAATATTTTTGGCAGAGGCCTTGAGAACCGCAACCTATGTCAGCAATAGATCACCGTCCGGCCGATTAAATGGAGAAGTCCCAGAGAAGATATGGTCCAGGAAAGAAGCGTCCTATGATCACCTCCGGGTATTTGGGTGCAAGACTTTCGTGGACGTCCTAAAGGAACAAAATGACAAAATTGGAGTCAAAAATAATGTAATGTGTCTTCTTGGGCTATGGGGAAGACGAGTTAGGATTTAGGCTCTACGATTCAATTGAGAGAAAGCTCGTCAGATTAAGGGACATATTATTTGTTGAGAATGAAACTATTGATGATATTGGCAAAGAGAAGCAAGCCATGTTTGACACCGGTCGGACTGATAAAATGAGTGTTGATATTGTTCGAGCAGCACCTCTTTTTCAAGGGGTTGATTGCTAAGGCACGGTTGGAGAAGACAATAAAGAGACCAATGCCGGACGAAAATGAGGATGGTGAAAACGTTGCAGAGTCGGTCGAGATCGTTCTTGTCAGACGATCTTCGAGAGACCGATGACCATCTGTTATTCTGTCGGCCAGTGAGTATGTTTTACTAACTGATGGAGGAGACTTGGAACACTTTGGAGAAGTTATGGGAGGCGAATGCAACGCGGAACGGATGGAAGTCATGCAGGATGAGATAGGTTTATTGTATGAGAATCATGCATTCGAGCTGGTTGAATTGCCGAAAGAAAAAAAAGCCCTGAAGAACATGTAGGTCTTCCATTTGAAGATCGATGAGTGCACCTCGCAACCGAGGTACAAGGCGTGGTTAGTGGTAAAAGGATTCAACCGGGAAAATGGCATCGACTTTGATGAGATATTTAGCTTTGTTGTGAAAATGTTTTCTATCTAAGTGGTGTTCGGATTAACTGCCGTCCTTGACTTAGAAGTGGAAGAGCTAAATGTGCGGACGATTTTTCTGCATGGTGATCTTGAGGAGATTTACATGGAGCAGTTGGAGGGGGTTCGGGTTAAGGGGAAGGAACACCTGGTGTGTCGTCTGTAAAAAAGCTTGTATGGGCTCAAACAAGCTCCGAGATAATGGTACATGAAGTTTGAGTTTGCTATGGTGGATTAAGGCTATCGGAAGATTACTTCGGATCACTACGCTTTTGTTCAGAGGTTTTCGGAAGATGATTTTGTTATTCTCTTATTCTATGTGGATGACATGTTAATTGTTGGGCGTAATATCTCTCGGATCATTGAATTGAAGCAACAACTTGGAAAATCCTTTGCCATGAAGGACTTGGGACCGACGAAGCAGATTTTGGATATCAGAATATTTCGCGATTGTAAGGCAAGGAAATTGTGGATGTCCCAGGAAAGTTATGTGGAGAAGGTGCTCCAATACTTCAACATGGACAAGTTTAAACCGGTGAGCATTCCATTGGCGAGTCACTTCAGATTAACCAGTCGGTAGTGTCTGGTCTCGTAAGTTGAAAAAGCTGGCATGGGAAGCATATCCTATTCGTCGGCCGTGAGAAGCCTAATGTATGTTATGGTCTGTACCAAGCCAAACATTGCACATGCTGTCGGTACAGTTAGTCGATTTTTGTCGAATCTTGGTAAGCAATATTAGTTAGCAGTAAAGGGGATATTAAGATATCTTTGGGGGATTTTCAAGATGTGTCTGTGCTTTGGAAGTGACAAGCTTCTATTGGTAGGATATACTGATGCTGATATGGCTGGTGATGTTAATTCCCGAAAGTCCACTTCGGGATACCTGGCTAAGTTCGTCGAAGGAGCTATTTCTTGACAGTCAAAGTTATAGAAATGTGTTACTTTTTTAACCACTGATGCAGAGTTTATTGCTGTGATTGAGGCCAATAAGGAGATGCTGTGGATGAAAAAGTTTATTCGAAAATTTTGTTTTAAATAGGAGAAGTACATGGTACTCTGTGATAGCCAAAGTGTTATACACCTTTGCAGAAACTTCTCATTCTACTTAAGATCGAAGTATATTGATATTCGATATTATTGGGTGAGAGATGTTATTGACACGGAATTGCTATCATTGAAAAAAGTCCGAACCGAGGAGAATGAGTCAAACATGATGACCAAGGTACTGCTAAAGGGGAAGCTTGAAGCTTTTTGCAGTATGGTTTGACTTATGGATTTAGTTTTGCTACGGTCGTGAGAGAAAGTTTGTTGAGATTTTAGGTCATTCCCGTGTGGGAAGTAGCTGCAATGGAAGGAAGGTCGGAGTGGTTACCCTTGGCTGTAATGGAAGAAAGGCTGGAGTGGTTTCACTTGGCCGGAATGGATGAAAAGTTGGAATGGTTACACTTGATTGGAGTAAACATTTCCTGTGCAGAAAATCCGAAGTGAAACTTTCGGAGAGCTCTACAAGGCTGAAGAGATGAAAACTGGCTGGAATGATGAAGTCATAAGGAATGGCAACTACTGACGACTGAAGACAGTCTGCTTGAAAAAGTTGACATGCAAAGTTTACGCGGATAGTAGACTTTGCAGAAAATGAAGGTGATTTTTCAGAGTTGATATCTGTTTTGCATAGTAGGTTATCTGCTCCCAATAGGATGGCGCATTGTAGAGTTGGTGGCAGGATTTGTTGTGCATGCAGCCTTCTCGTAGAAGCAAGTGGTCGCCCGATGTATATATATATATATGTGTGTGTGTGTGTGTATGTGTGTGTATGTTGAGCCAGGAAGGTGAGAGAGAGAGCATGAGAGAGAGAGAGCGCGAAAGAGAAAAATAGATAGAAAACAAGGAGTCGTCATTTTTCTATACTTGTATTCTGTTCTTGCTCTATTTTCGGCTCTTCAAGGGTTTGTATAACTAGGGTTTTTGTAACTAAAATTTCATTACGTAATTTTGTGGATTAAGTATTTCGTAGTTTTTTCCTCTTATTCAAAAGAGGGTTTTCCATTTAAAACTGTGTTCTAATTCTTTCCTATATCTTCGTTATGTGCGTGTGTGTTTATCATCTTTATCCTCTCGATTTCACTGACTGTCCGGTATTCTTCCCTAACACAGAGTACTTGAATTATCAATCCATGTGTGTTGGGTTTCAGTTTGTATTCTCTCTACAGGTTACTTTAATGTTCATGATTGGCTTCTCAGGCGCTTTCTATGGAGCCATTGCGACTTGGGCAAATCGTCAACCAAGGTTGTTTGGACCGATGTATATAAACATAAGGTGGAAGGGGGTTTTGGTATTAAAGACATTTTTGCTTGGAAAAAATCCCTACTGGCTTGACAGTTGTGGTGCATTATCTTCACTGGATGTGAGCCTATATGTGTTAATCAGATCGGGTAAAATCATATTCTGGATAGATGCATTTTTGATCGAAAAACAATTCTCAATCGGCCCCTTGGAATCTCCGTAAAATTATTCAGCTTAGCCCGCGGATGAGGCCATTCATCTGCACCAATATCTGCAGTGGTAATTCTACTTTATCTGGACAGGTAATTGGCGCCTCAACGGCCGCTCGTTGTTGTCCTATTCTAATCGGCTTACCCTGGGTTCAGGATTGTTGTGGAACTCTAAGGACGCAGAACTCATTGTTGCTACTCTTTGAATACGGACGCCCCTGACCTGCGCCATTGGACAGTAGACCGAATTTTTCTTGGTCAAGTCGGCTTGGCAAATTTTCTAAACTTCATCCCCTTCTATCCCCTGGGCGAGCCACATTTGGGTTAAGGATAATATCCACTTTTATGCCTTTATTCCTTGCCTTGCGGTTTGGTGCCGGTTGAGCACTTTGTATCGTCTCCCCTTTACAGTCCCAAGCATGTCACGTAGGTTCTGTAAGGCACTATCAGAGTATCACCAGGGGCTCACGACGATCTTTTCTTCAAGGGTAGTATCACTACGGCAGCTTGGTTGATCATTTGTAATGAAGTGGGTTGTGGCTGGGATCGGCTCGGCATGACTAGACCTTGGCTATGATATCAGCGATAATAGTTGAAAGGGTTAGGGGATCTTTCAGACTGCACATAGATCAGCCATTTGTAGCTACAGTCAATTGCATCTCGGCAAGTAGAAACAAGTTTTTAACCCTCCGTAGGTGAATTGGTCATACTTATCAAATGTCGGTCCGATGTCTGGCCCGCGACAACACACGACATTGGGACTTTTAAACGTACAGTTTTTTAATACTTTGTATAATAACTTATGAAAAAAAGAGACATCAATATCCATACTACTTAATTAGATATCTTTCCTTAAGAATGTGAGGGGTATGTACACTTATCATATTGCTTAAAAATTAAAGCAAAACGGAACAAGCAATCTAACTCTTTAAGCTGCCAAATTTATATAATCTGGAAAACTGTCTATCTAACTATCTAAATGATTGAATGGGT